>PVLA01004019.1:155865-190512 GCA_004027455.1 Hydrochoerus hydrochaeris | reverse complement strand
AAATTTTAACCAGCAACCCCTCAGACAAAAGACTTGTGTCCAGAATATATAAAGAATTGAAAACATCAAGTTCCCCAAATTCAAAAACCCTCTCCAAAAATGGGCATCTGAGATGAACACACAGTTCTCAGAGAAAGATATACAAATGGCAAATAAATACATGAAGAAATGTTTACCATCACTGGTCATTTGAGAAATGCAAATTAAAACAGCATTGAGATTCCACCTTACTCCAGAAAGAATAGCTGCCATCAAGAAATCAACTGATAACAAATGTTGGCAAGGCTGTGGGGAAGAAGGAACACTGCTCCACTGTTGGTGGGAATGTAGGCTGGTGCAACCATTATGGAAATCCATATGGAGAATTCTCAGAAGACTAGGATTGGAAGCCCCATTCAATCCAGCTATCCCCCTTCTGGGTATTTTCCCAGAAGAACTGAAAAATTCATATCACAGTGATATATGTGCACCCATGTTCATAGCTGCACAATTTGTGATAGCTAAATCCTGGAAACCACCAAGATGCCCATGAACTGCAGAGTGGATGAAAAAGATGTGGCATTTTTATACAATGGAATATTACTCAGCTAGGAAAAAGGATGATCTTGAGGCCTCCATAGGTAAATAGAGACAACTTGAGACGATCCTCATTAGTGAAATAAATAAGAATAATATTTATAAATATAATATTGTGTCTCTAGTGTAAAAAGTAAATAAGAACTACAAGCATAATAAAACCAAAATGTGTAATTGCTATTGTAAAAAAGAGAGGAAAAGAAAGTGCTCTAAGGGATATAACTGCATGTATGTTTGAGTGTGTAAAATAGATGACCATATTGCTGAATCTTTGTTGGATCTTTGAGCAGAACTGTTTGTAGTGTGACTGTTTGAAAATTTACTATGTACCCTTTAAATTTGTAACTTGAACAACTACATCCTGGATGACAGTACATAATTTATAAATTACTGATTTCTTAGTGGGGCTTTTTCTCATTCTCCTTTTTCTTTCTTTCTTTTAGAATTCTGTATTGTTGCTTCCTTTTTCTGTTTTGCTTTTTTTTTCTTCTCTTTAAATAAAATTGTAAAAATGTACAATTGCTATTATAAAAAAGAGGAAATAGGAAGCGCTATAAAAGATATAGCTGCATGTATGTTTAGATGTGTGGGATTGATGACCATATTTCTAGGTTCTTGTTGGATTGTTGAGCAGATCCCTTTGCACCCTCACTGCTTGAGTGTCCACTTTGTGTGCTTTAATTCTGTAACTTGAATAACTATTTCTAAAAGAACAACATGTAATGTATCAACTTGTGATTTCTTACTGTTTATCTTCTTTTCTTGAAATTCTGTAATATTTCTACCTTTTTCCTGTTTTTTTTTCTCTTTAAATTAAAAAAAGAAATATTAAAAAATAGTTCTAATTAGTTGTAAAATGGTTTATAATTAGAGTAGCATAAAGAGGAGAGTAATGAAATTTGTCTCAGATAACAAATTTCATGTATATCTTTGAGTTGAATCTTGAAGGATGAATAGCAGTTTGCCAGACAGACATGTTGGGTAAATGCATATGAGGAATTTCTGCTTGAACATCTGGTGAAAAGGCACTGAAGTCTACCTGAAGGTGGAGTATTCTGTGGCACAGGAGCTGAGAAGGAGACATAGTATGGCTGTAGAGGAAAACACTAATTCCTGTGGTTGAACCAGGCCTTATCAGAAAAACCATGTCTGTGTAGGGTAAGAAGTGCTTAAAGATCAGGAGGTGGTGGGAGGAAAGCCTGGGTCTCATTGCTTTCTGATGGTGGCAGTTGTGATTCATTGAGAGCCATAACTACTGACAGCAGTATGTATGGAGGACATGGAGGTAGTGAAGATGTGTGAGTGGCTGAGGGATCAAGGAGGTACTACCTGGAATGCTCTGTATTTTCACATCAGCCTTTTCTGGCTTTCTCCTTAGGAAGGACACCCAGGGAAATCGCACCAGGAACCTCCATTTGTGGCTTGCTGAGAGGTTCCATGGCAGTTGTATCAGAGTGCTTTACTGCCGTGATTCTCATTTCTAGATCTTGGTTTTAGTTATGAATTTTGCCTCTCAAGCCAGTGGATATCTGTTGGGGGGGGGGTGTCTATTTGAGACATGGTTTCACTATGCAGTTCCAGGATGCCCTTGAACTTACTTTGTAGGCCAGGTTGATCTTAAACTTGTAATGATCCTCTTGCCTCAGTTTCCTGAGTTCTGGGATTACAAACATACATCACCATACCCAGCTGTAAGGTCAACTTTGATTCCTTGACCAGCTTCTTTATAGAAGGCATCTGGCATATAGGACTCCAATGTGTTTATTGGACATGTGTCATTGAATCTCTTGGCTCAAAGATTTTGTTGATATTTGATCCCTGTTTTTGATATATCTTAATCATCTTCCATTTTGTGCTTGTGTCTTCCTTAGGAGCAAATCTTACATCTAGAACTCTTAGGCACTCCTCCTGAAGGCTAAAAGTAGGACAAATGCACCCCCAAGTAGGCAAAGACACATTTGTGGAAGAAAAGGCAACCAATGGGCCAAGTAAAATTCTCCATGGTCTCTGGGTGGCTATTTAGTTGGGTATCAAGTTCATAGACCTCTGGATACTGGGATCCAGAGAAATCTAGAGATGCTAAGTATTCTTCTTCAAGACAGCAAAATCTTCTGTTCTATTTTATGCTAATAATCCATGCTTTGATAGTGAATGGACTATCTAACAAGGGAGAAGATATAGATCTCCCTACCTCTCTCTCTTTCTCTCTCTCCCCCCCCTCAGCAGGCTGTATCAAGATGCATTATTTCTTTGCTTCATGGTTTCTGCTAGCCTAGCAATAAAATATAAAATCTGATGGCTGGGAGGAGGAGCAGTCAGTGAAAGCAGACATCCCTTGAGTCCCTTCAGAGTGAAAGGACCTGTCTTTTCATCGTGTGTTCCAGGGCTCCTGTCACCTCCTTGTTTCGAAGGGTGTAGATGATGGGGTTCAACATGGGTGTGATGACTGTGTAGAAGAGACTAAGGACTCGATCTCTGATGACAGAGGAGCCTTGCTGGGGTTGAATGTAGGTGATAGTGGCTGTTCCAAAAAAGAGGGAGACCACAAGCAGGTGGGAGGAACAGGTAGAGAAGACCTTTTGGCGGCTCTGGGTTGAAGTCATAGCCAGGATGGCACCCAGAATACAGGCATATGAAGTAACAATCAGTGAGAAGGGGACCATTGTAAAGACCACGGTGGCTGTCATCACAGATACTTCGCTCTTGTGCTTTCCAGTACTTGCCAACCTCAGTACTGGCAGGATGTCACAGAAGAAGTGTGAGATGACTGGATGGGTGGGGAAAGGCAGAGTGAAGATGAGGGATGAGTGGGTAGTGGCTGTGATGATGCCCATAAGCCAGCAGGTGGCCACCATGACCATACAGGCCTGTTGACTCATGAGTGTGGAGTAGTGTAGGGGCCGGCAGATGGCAGCATACCTGTCATAGGCCATGGCTGTGAGCAAACAGCATTCTGAGATGCCTAGGACAATGAAGACATACATCTGGGCTACACATCCCTGGAAAGAGATGACCCTGGGGAATGGGAAAGCCAGGTCTGACAGTGTCCTGGGCATGATGGTGGTGGTGTAGAGAATCTCCACCACAGAGAGATGGCGAAGGAAAAAGTACATGGGGGAATGCAATGTGGGGCAGGTTTGTGTGAGGATGATGATGAGGGAGTTACCCAACAAGGTGATCAGGTAGACAAGAAGCACAACCCAAAACAGAGGGGGCTGTAGTTCTCTGAGGTCAGAGAATCCCAAAAGGAAAAATTCAGGCAGCACAGTGTGGTTTTTCTCAGTCATCTCTCCAGGCCAGGATCTATGGCATAGCCTAGAAAAAGAAGTTATTTAGAAACAACCAGCATTTCTATAATTCTGCAAAACATTTTCCATATAGTACATTTCAAATTCATGTGAGAATTAGTATTTTCTCTTTATGGATGAGCCAGGGGTCCCAGAGAGATTAAATAACTTGCTTGAGCTAATACCCAAAAAGTGACAGGACTTGGACTTTAACCTAAATCTCTTAACTCAAATCCCATACATTTCACCATGCTGTATTCCTGTCTGAGGTTTCATTCCTATGGGGAAAAACATAGCTCTAAACTTTTGGGTTTTCTCCTGAGTGAGGAATTGGAGTAGCTGCTGTGGTCTTGGCCACTTTGTACTTTCAGAAGGGAAAGTAGACCCCCAAACAAATCTAGTATGTGAGAAGTGGTCCTGGGTTGATGTCTATGATCACAAGCTAAAGATCATGAGCTAAAAATTTGTAATTTCACATGGTGGCATGACTATTTGTGATAAGACTGCCCAGTTGCATCATGTTTTGGGAGTGTGGTACCTGCCCGATTCCTCTCTTTTCCTCTTAAGTAGGCCCTTGTAATTGACTTCATCAGCTGTACTGTCCCAGTGCACCCTGCTCCTTAGGTCTCTCTCACAGTTTATCTATAGCATTTGGAAAGGATGTTATGAAGTGTCTGTTTGAACAGCTACAGTTGTGGAGGAACTCACCATCTGTTGAAGTAATCCCTTGTATCTTTGGCTTCTCCCTTTTGAAACATCATTACGTTGGTCTTGGATAAATATGTGGTAGTTCATACAATTTCTAATGCCTCTTTCATGAGAAAGTCCTTCAAGTATTTGAAGAAGGTACATTTACCCATGCTCCTAGGAGACACTGCTTGTGCTTCTGTCCTAGCATCTCTCATTAGAAAGTCTCTACCATAAGATCATGCAGAGCAAAATGGGCAGGTGGGAGCAAGGTTGTTTGTTTTGGCAGCTACTAATATTTCTCAGGTTCCTGGTCCTTGCCAGGGACTATGATAAGGATTTAACACTCTTTAAATCATTGGATTTTCAGAATTACTCTAGATGTAGAAATCATCAACATTTCCATTTTATAGATAAGGAAATAGAAGCCCAGACAGTATAAGTAAATTTCTCCAGGTCAAACACCTAGTGAGAATTTGAACTCTAATCCAGAGGTAATGCAGGAGCTTGTACACTTAACTACCAAATTATCTAGTGTCTTAGATGTAAGTTTAATTAACAGAAAAACTAGCGTGTTACTAGGCCATATTGAGTCTTCTCTAAGTATTTACAGGGTGAATCAATTAATGGGTCCCAGTTATAAAAACAGGGAAACTGATGAACAAAGATTAAATAATTTGCCCTACGTCAGGCAACAATTTAGACAAATGCATAAAACTGGGCCCTTTTAGAGGTCCTGGATCCCAGGATTTTCTAATTTTTATCACCCACATTCACCCCATACTTGAGGTTAATCCAGCCCTGTGTGTATTTAGGAAAAAAGAGTCTCAAACTTTCTGCCCATTGCTCATGGACCGAACTTTTATTGCACCTTCATTCTGTTCATTCATTATATTTTTGCCTAAAATAATTTACTCTAGTTTACGTTTAGACATTGCCATATGCTGGAAATCATGCAGAATCTCAGTTCATCTTTATAACAACATTAGTAATAATTACTGTTTTTGTCACCGCAGGAGAGGAACCAAAGCTCCAACAGTTTACTTTATTTGCAGAAGATCAGATAGTTAGTGAATAGCAGAACCTGAAGTTCAACCACATTTACTATATGTCCAGTGAAGCTAATAGCCCCACTCTATACTTTTGGGAGATAACTAGTGAGTCTAGACAGGAATGTCCGGATTCATTGGACAGTAATCTTTCATATGCCCACATCAGATAGATAATATGGAAAGATATGCTTGAAAATTTTTAGAGGTTATTTTTTCAATTCAGAATACTTAAGAAATATTTGGAATACAGTCACTCATGATTCTGTCACCTTAGTTAAATTGTTTTCTTTGTTGTACCACCTTCAAGTTTTTGTTCTACTGCAAACCCATTTTACACAATTGTAATAATGGCTTGTATGATATTTTGTCTTCTCCTTATTTTTTGTAGTGTTTACTATAAACTTTTTCCATGAGACCTAATATTCTGAATGATCCTTTTAAAAAAAAAAGATTCTTGTAGTATCCACTGAATTTCCCCATTAATATTTCACAAGAACTTCTCATACTATCATGATTTAAGCTGGTCCATATTTTTGCACTGTAGTTAAGTGATGCAGATCATGTGCATATCTTCATTTGCTTCTGTCAACATATTCTTTGAATATCAATCCTAGGCTTGTAATTACTGGCTAGGGGTATGGACATTATTATAGGTCTTGCCGTATTATGCATGTTTTTGTGTTCCTCTAATGGAAGTCTGTGTGGCATCTTAGTCTTCCTTTCCTGAGTAAAACCAGGCTTCTTCTGTTCACCCTCACTGGGACCTCTCCTCTCCACACTGTGAGTCTTTCTTCACTGTTGGTCTTCTGATTACAGTCTATCCCAAGAAGTCACCTATAGGTGTGAGGAGGCAAGTTCTCTTGTATACTTTGCTCTTTCCTTCCCTGATGTCTGCTCCCCTCTTCTCTGTTTCCACTTTGAGTCTGTTAATTTCCTTCTTTAACATCTCTTCTTTCCCACATGTCCTAACATAGTGGGAAAAAAATCTTCACAGAGACACTGGCACTGAATCCACTGTTATCCTTTTGTAAGTTTCCCACAGAGGAACAGAGAAGACTGAGATTAACTCTGTTGGGTCACAGTCAGGATAAGGATTTTTTTTGGCGCTAGATGTTGAACTCAGGACTTTCACATTTAACTACATTTACATTCCTTAACATTTCCTCTTTTTTCTTTTTTTTTAATTTTGAGACAGGGTCTTGCTAAGTCTCTATGGGCTTGAACTGTCAGTCTCCCTGCCTCAGGCTCAGAGTGCTAGAATTAGACATGTGCAACCACATTCAGCTGTTTTCTTTTTTTAAAAAAGCTATATATTTCGTTAATTTATTCTAATATGAAGTAAATTTCTACATGCCTAATAAAAATAAATTATAATTAATTGACCATTGACACTCTTACTTGCTGGTTTTAGAATTGTAACTGTTAATGCACATTAATTGTTCAAAATATTAAGCATCACTGTGATATTTCCCTGCATGTATATACCATGCTATCCACTCTCCCTTCTATTCTCTCTTTTCCTCTCCTACTTCCCCTTCTTCATTGGCCCCTTTGCCCTTCTCTAGTCCTTTCTCTACTTTCAGAGTTTCATTTTTAATTATTGTGGAAACATATAAAACATCATTTTAATATACATAGTTTAGTAGTGGTAAGCACGTTCACATTATTGTGCAATGGATCTCCAGAACATTTTCATGTTGCAAAATCAAAACATGTAGTATACTCATTCAACAACTCCTCATTTCTACTTACCTATGACTCTTATTAAACAGAAAAACAATCCCTGTACCTTTAATATGCCTTTGTGAGACAAGCAGAAGGATAAATTGATCAGCTAATGTGGGCAGAGTAACAGATAAAGTGTTTAACTGGCAAAGGTGTGGCTGGGTGGTTGCATGACTAGTTGTTTCTGTGAACCCTTAATGCAAGAGGTGAGGACATTACAGGGTGAATAGAGTAAAAAGCAGTGTTGGAGGGATAGGCTTGGCATCTCGGGTGCCAAGGAACTTGGGTACTGCAGCCAAGTAGAGGCTGTGGAAAATGAAAAGAGTATATGTCCTAGAGATAGAAGGGCTGGGAGCATGGCTGGACTTCTCGCCTTTGTTTGTTTTTTTTTCCCTAAAGTAATAATAAGAGCTGTATATGATGTGGGGGGTGTATTAGGGTGGGTATAGGCTAGCAAGGAGAATACATTCGGCTCTGTGGACATTTTATATCCTCTTAGACACATGATAAATATGCATGTTTCACAATTACCACATTTACCACGTGGGATGTCTTTCTACCCCTGGTATATGTATTTACCCTACACAAATATTTGAATAGTCTGGGTATATACACCTTTTTCTCTGTTATATGCAGTTTTATCTTGCAGACATTGTCCATCATTCCTAATCTCCTTTGCAGCACTTTGCTCTGCCCAGTAAGGTTGATGGCCCTGGACTCCTATCTCTGCCAAAGGAATAAATAGTAGACATTTGAGAATCCTGTTCTGGACTGTTTCCTACCAAGTCCAGGGACAGATTATGGTTCCCTGCACACAGAGAGATTCTAAGGCCTTGAGCAAGTCCCAGTCTTTCCATTGCTCTTCTCCTCTTCCTGTCCCGGGAAGGGTCTAACCTTTCTAGAGAAATGAAACAGAGTTCTAAGAAATTAAAGGCCAAGGCTGCACAGTACTCAGTGTGGCACTTACCCAGGGCATGTGTGGGGAGATGGTAATGGTGATCCAGCCAGGATAACAGCTGTTGGACATGGGCTCTGCTCTGCACTTTCCTCCTGCCTCCTTGGAATCCCCAGCTCCTATGGTGCTGACAGTCTTCTTTGGCTAGTATAGTGCCTCCATCCCCTGGGAAGTGGGAAGGTTGACTCTTGGGGATTCTTTGGATATCCCTGAGCTGAGGTAACGTCATGGGCCAGATAATTCTGTCTGAGTCACCAATGCCACTCTCTCCCTAAACTCATCTATCCTGGCTGCGGTGTTCTTCCTCCTGTCCTCATGCCTGGCTCCCTGTCCTGGATAGCTTTTTTGTGCCTATCATGCAGCATCTCCTTAGTCACAAATGTCATGAGGCCTAAGAGTCTTCCTCCCTCATGTGCAGATTCTTCCCTGGGGAAATTCATTCCCATCTATGGGATCTGGGCTCTCTCTTAAATGAATTCTGGTGGATTCCTGAAGTATGCTTTAGTCACATTGTTCTCTATGCTTGGTTTTCTTTCTAGTATCTAGTAAGGACACTGCCCGTCTGGTTACCTAGGGACTCATGGGGCAAAGGACTTAGTTTCTGTCAATCTTTGTGTCTCTTATGTCACTACACAGCACTGAGAGATTTCTCATACAGAGAGTCAGTGGCCAAGTCAGGGAAGCATAAGGTGGATGGTAGATGGTAGCAGAGTTGGTGGAGGCAGAATGTGGAAAACTTTCCAGTCCTTTTTCTTTTCTAGGATGGCTAGTGGCCAGTGATTTATACTTCTAGAAATGGCACACCCAAGGTCTTAGAAACTCCATCATTGATGGCCTCTGCACTTTCTATCTTCCATTTTCTCCTATGGTCCCCATCATTCTACAATTATATTGTGTTGGGATCATCAACAGTCTTCATGTTGCTGAATTCAATGGCCAAGTTTTAGTCTTAATTTTACTCATTTATGCACCAGTATTGGCCACATTTGATCCCTTCTTCTTGAAATATTGTTTTTAGTTTCTGTGATTGCCATATATCTTTGGCCCCAGATTCTCCATATATATATAATATATATATATATATATTATATATATATATATATAGTTATATATATATAGTTATATAGTTATATAGTTATAAGTTATTTAGTTTTATATAACTAAATAACTTATATATATATAACTATATAACTATATATATATAACTATATATATATAACTATATATATATATATATATAGTTATATATATATATATATATATATAACTAAATAACTCATTCTTCTCTCAAGCTTCCCCATCACAAGGGACCCACTGTTAAGTAGTTGTTTGGACAAAAATCTACCTGTCCATTTATACTGGTTTCTTTAACACCCCAAATCCAATTTTTAGCAAGTTCTGTTAGTTCTGCCTAAACAATTCAATCCCTACAACCCCCTCTCATCTTCTTTACTGTTAAAGTCTGTGTCTAGCAAATTGTCTCCCATGAGAGCTGGGTGTAGGTACAAGTGAGTCCAGAGTGCTGAATACAGACTCAAACCAGACCAGCATTAGCTCTGTGTGTCAGATGGATGTCCCAGTGGTGTAGGATAAATTACAGACTCCTGGTGGTGATTGGGTGTGCCCCAGATCCAGTACTGAAGACTCCTGACACAGGCAACAATTTGTCTGAGAAAGGGTGGCTGGGGATGGAGCAGTTCCTGTGAGGCTAGACTCTGCTGCTTTGGGAAGTTCTCAAAATGACTGTTCTCTTGGTAGGTGAGGGTGGAGGCTCTGCATTTCAGTCCTCCTGGACCACTTTTCCTCTTTTAAACTGTTAGGAAAAAGAAAACAAGAAACAGAAGTATGAGCTCAACATGACAAGTTTATTGTAGAACAAACCTGAGAGGGATTTCACTGGCACTAAGACACCAAACCAGCTGCCCTTTTACAGGCAGGGGGATCTTCTATAGGATCACAGGAAATGAGGAGTTGAGAAGAACAAGACTTGAGAGATCACAGCAATAATGGCTGCCCAAGGACACGGACTGGAAAAGTGCAGGGAGTAGTGTTTACTATCAATAGCAGGGCTGGTAGTGTTGAGTCCCCAGATGCCGCTCTGGTGGGCAGGATGGTTTAGAAGAGTCTCTGATCAGAATGGTGGTGGTCAGATTCCTTCATAAAATCCTATGCATTGTTTTATGCACCAGTCTCTTCATTCAAACTGATTTTTTGCATCAGGTTTTATATCTCTCTTCTTCTTCCAGTCACATCAGAAACTCTCAGACGCACCTCCTCCTTTATTCAGCCAAGTTGCATCTTCTTTACACAATTTCTTAACTGTCATTTGTGTTAACAAGTAATATCCCCAATTCTGTCCTGTTTCCTATTTTGATGATTGAATTGAATAATATATTAACAGCATTTGGGTCATCATTGTATGATTTAAGTTAGACCTTAAATATGCAATTAATAATTTTGTAGTACTGTATGACAAAATTATGGTTTGTCATATGAAATTGAACCAAAAATGTTTTGAACCATGTTTTAATACTATAAAATGTACAAGCACATGCAATAACTATAAGTATTTAGGCATCATGATAGAAATAATAGAGATAAAAGATAATTGTTAACAACCATAATGTATTTTCACATACAGGCACACAGACATACATGCACACACATACGCATCTCTCTCATATTTTTCTCTTAGTTTTTTGTTTTTGTTTTTGTTTTGGTACCAGGGATCAAACTCACAACCTAGCACTTGCCAGGCAAGCACTTACACTGCTGAGCTAACTCCCTGGCCCCTTTCTCTCAGTTTTTATATACTTATGTGACAGTCAGTCACATTGTATTGTGTATAGCATAGTATTGTACATTTAGAGTCAATTATATGTTGCCTTCTTTTAAACTCAATACTCTATGTCCAAGATTTATTCATGCTTCATATATTACTATGGTTTAAACACTTTTTTGCAGTAATATGATGCCTCAAGTGAACATACTATGGTTTATTTTTCATTTTTATACTTTTATACTTGTCTTTCAAATTATGTTGGGTATAGTTTTTTGGATACAGTTATTTGGGTATAGCATGCAGCCACTTTTTCTCTGGATAGTGGAAGTATTTTTTAGTGTAGAATTTTTTTATTTATTTAAAGAGAAAAAACATGAAAAGGGTAGAAATAACACAGAATTTCCAAAAAAAGATAAACAGTAAGAAATCGCTAGTTTGACTGGCTCAGTGGGGAGGGGTCAGCATATGCAACTGCTGCTTACACCTCAGTGAAAAGAGCAAACAGGAGAGGGCAGAAATCCCTCACCAGTGTGCCTCAGAAGAACCTATAACCAACAAGGAAAGGGGCTGAGACCTCCACTATACACCTGTATGGAAGAAACTAAAAACATGATGAGAGAAAAACAAGGAAAAGCCCCCAGCCCAAAACCCTGAGAACATCGATCCAGGAGAGGCAAAAACAAAAGAGACTGAGGACAGCAAACATGCAACATCAGACATGGTTTCAATGGACATTAAGAGATATCTTTGGGGCCTTGTAGATGAGCTCAATACTTAAATATTAAGTCAGATAAAGCAAGATATAAGTAGATTAATAAAAGAAATGCTAAGCACCTCTCAAGAAGACGCAGACAGAAGAAGGGATGAACACAAAAAAAAGGAGATAAACATTCAATAAAGAAAATCTAGAATACATGAAGCAGATTCAAAGAGATTACCAGGAAATTAAAAACTCCATTGAAAGCTGGCAAAACTGCTTCAAAGAAACTAAGGATAGACTATCAAAATTTGAAGTCAAGTTTGCAATGTGTGATCAAGAAAGGAAAGATCTCTTAAAAATAACAAGGAAACAGGCACTAAAGTACAAAACCTAGAAGATGACAAGATAACCTATAATTTAAGAATAATAAATGTAAATAAAGAAGCAGGAATAAAAATAGGTGAATTACAAAGGCTATTCATTGAAATAATTAAGGAATACTTCCAAAGCATGGGAAAAGAAAATGATATTAGATTATGTGAGGCATACAGAACTTCAACCACCTAAAACCAAAACAGAGCTACAACCAGACATGTAATAATCAAGATACCAGAAATTCAGTATAAAAACATAATATTAAAAGCCATCAGAGAAAAGAAACAGATTACCTATTAAAGAAAGCCCATCAGGATCATGGCAGACTTCTCAACACAGACCATCAGATCAAGAAGAGATTGGAGTGAAGTATTCCAAGCCCTGAAAGAAAATAACTTCCAGCCCAGTTTGATGTACCCTGAAAAACTGTCACTAGAAATTAATCGAGAAACAAGATGCTTCTATGACAAAGAGGAACTGGGGGAATCTGTGACCACCAAACCATCACTACAGAGAATACTGAGGAACATTCTAGAGAGAGAAAAAAAACCAGGATTTCAAGAACAGTGGCAGAATGGCCTCAATGAATGGGGCAGGCAGTAGAATAAAGGAGAATAGTAGACAAACAATGGCAGAAAAATAGCATAGCAGAAATGAGGCAGAGAAGGTGGGTTATAATCTTTAACATAGATGGCCTTGATACACTAAAAAAAAATCACAACAGATTTTGCAGAAATCCAGAAGGTCATTGTGGGAGATTTCCAAGCTCTGCTATCCTATGAAATGAAGCTCTTTGTCTGCATTTTTCATTGATGTTTACTTCAATCATATTTGCTCCAATATGCAGAATCTGCCTTATTGAACCAGATGTTCCCTTAATTGGCTAAGAGGCTAAGACATGAGGTAACAACTTAGTTGAGGCCATGGGACTCAGAAAGAATATACCTTCCTGGCAGTAAAGTTACCAACCTTGCATACATCAAGCTATCCATTGTATTTCTAATTGGAGATCCTTTTGCCTGGTATAAAATTGTTCCATTCCTTATTACAATTAATGCTTACAAAATTTCTTTTTCTTAGCTCTCTGATGCTACCCCACTCACCTTCCTGACTGATACTAATAAAAACCATGAGCTTTTGGATTCATGGTCTTTTGTTCCACAAAGAACACTGGTCATCCCAGAGCTCCTCAACTACAGAGTACTTTCTCCTTGTCTCTGTTTTTCATCCATGTTCCATTTTGTTGGGTGGGTTAGACTGATATCCTCTTTGGGGGTTTCAGTAATCATCAATACCTACTTTGAGAACATGTACTCTAATAAGTTGAAAAATTCAGAAGAAATGGATAAATTCCTAGATACATGTTAATTCTCAAAGCTGAATCAAGGAAATATAAAAATTCTAAGTAATCCAATACAATTAAATGAAATTGAAAAGTTAACTTTAAAAACTTAACAACAGCAACAAAAAAGCCCATCTCCTGGATAGATTCACAGCTGAATTCTACAAGAAATTTAGAAATCTAAGGTCATTACTCCTCAAACTCTTTACTGAAACTGAAAAGGGAGCAATACTAGCAAAGTCATATCTGGTAGGAAGCATTATCTTGATACCAAAACCAAAGAAGAATCCAACCAAAAAAAAGAACTACAGGCCATTGTCTTTAATAAACATAGATGAAATTCCCTCACTAACATACTGGCAAACAGAATGCAGAAAATACTCAAGATTACATACCACTACCAGGTACCAAGTAGTACTCACCCCAGGAATGCAGGATGATTCAGTAGATAGAAATCAATAAAAGTAGCACACCACTTTAACAGAACCAAGGATAAAAAAAACATAGTCAATTTAATAGATGCAGAAAAAGCATTTAACAAAGTCTAACACCCATTCATGATAAAAATCCTAGAGAAAATCAGAATAGAGATTTACCTCAACCTGATAAAAATCTGTCTATGGCAAATCAAGGTCCAGTTTTATACTAAATTGTAAAAAGCCGAAAGCTTTCACTGTAAAATTATAAACAAGGATGTCCACTATCATAACTACCGTTCTATGGTGTGGTACCAGTTCTGGGACTCAAATCCACAGAAATTGAAATTGAACTTGGCCTCTGGTCATGAGGTGAGCCCTGAGGTGATGCTAACCTACAGGCTTTTCTGAATCCCAGGTTCATTTGATTCCTCCCTAGAATGGTGCCTGAGCAGGCACTGTCTCCAGAGGATATGCCAGACACTTTTACTGGAGTCAACAATCATCAGCTGCTGTAATGCATGGTACTCACTACTCCATTCTCCTGGTTTGTTTTTTCCCTGAAGACCTCTGGAGTTGCCCACTTTCAGTGTGTCTCTGTAGATTCAGTCTTCCTTTGTCACGAACCAGGAACTGGGAATAAAGTGAAGATTTCCTCTTCCTTTTTCTACATTGTTCTCTGTCTCTTCAATTTCTCTGAAGCCTCCAATTTTCCCTTCGGATCATCCCTGGCTCCCAGGGATCCAAATCCACTCTTCTGTCCTTCCCCAAGTTTTTATTTTCTCAAGTTTGGAACCCAAATCTTGGAGAAGTTGATTTATTGTAGCTTACTGCTCCCCCATCTTCTCAGAAGTCCTGTAGCTCCCCAATCAGACCTTATGCTGCTCATTGTTTCTTTTTGGTACCAGCCAGTCATCCCCAATTTTAAATTGATTGGACCTTAACTTATGACCTAAAATATGGTCTGTCCCAAAGAATGTTCCATATATATGAAAAGAATGTGTATTCTGGTATTGTTGGATGAATTATTCAGCAGTTGTCCATATAGTTTAAACTTCTACATTCTAGTTGGTCTTCTGTTTAGTTGTGGAATGTAGAAGTCCCCAGTTATTAGTTTTGAACTGTATATGAACAAGCTGTTCTATATGCTTTTGTTTCATGTATTTAGACATTCTTTTCTTAAGTGGCTGTACTAATATCAGGCAAAAAATAGAGCTTAAGACAAAAATTGTTGTTATTGATAAAAGAGGTCATTTTAGAATAAAAGGTTCAATCTACCATGAAGGAAATAAAGATTAGAGCATAACTAAGTCAATAAAATTTTAAAAATGGTTCTTTGAAACAATCAACAAAACTGATACTAAGATGGAGGAATCGAAAAAAGATTTTTTTGGAGACAGGGTCTTGCTATGTAGTTCAGGTGACCTCAAGATAAACCTTTTCTTGGTTTATCACTCTTGGCCTCAATTCAGCAATAAAAAGCGGCACAAGAAGAATGGATCAAAAAATAAGATCCATCAATATACTGTATACAAGAAACACGCTTAAAAGGAAATTCATAGACTGAAAATTAAAGGGAAGAAAACAATTGTTCCATCTGAAAGGAGACCAGAAAAAAGCAAAAGTAACTTGCCCATCAGCCACACAATGGATAAGAAAAAGATAGTATTTTCGTACAATGGAAAGCTACCTAGCTATAAAGTAGGATAATTTCGAGGCTCTTGTGGGTAAATGGATGCAACTGCAGGTCATGTTCATGGGTGAAACAGTTTGAACTCATACAGGTGAATACTAGCAAAAAAAAAAAAAAACAGGAGTTAATGGGATCCAAAAACATTATAAAAGTGATAGAGGAGAAAACACATAGGAGGAAAAAGTGGTAACCAATATTAATTTCTTGTGGCCTTGTCTTGAACTCTTGTTGTGTTTTCACAATTTTATTAGATTTGGTTCTGTTCTGTCTTGTTTTGTTAGGTTTTACTGTGTCTGATGGTATGGGCAGCTATTTTGAACATAATGGGATGTTGTAGTATGGTAATCATGGTTGGTTTTCTATCATCTTGTTTTGAAGTCCTATAATTTTTCATTCTTTTGTGTAATTGTTTTTTTTCTGCTTTGTTTGTTTGATTTTATTACATGTGATGGTATGAACAGCTATTTTGAAGAAAATGAGACATTATGGTAACCATTGTTCATTTCCTACTTTCTGGTTTTGAAGTCCTGTAATGCTTTCATTCTTTTGCTTTGATTTTTTTTAGTATGTTTTCAATTATTGGATTTCATTGTGTATCAGAGTATTGGCAGCTATTTTGAAGAGGACAAGAGACATTATGGTAGCCACTGGTGATTTCCTATTATCTTGTTTTGAAGTCCCATAATGCTTTAATTCTTTTTTTTTTTGGTTTTATACTATTTTGTTTTGTTTGGTTGTATTGTGTGTGAAAGTGTGGACAACTATTTTGAAGAAAACAAGAGACCTTATGGTAGCCACCGTTGATTTCCTATTTTCTTGTTGTGAAGTCCTGTGTTGCTTACATTGTTCTGTTCTGATTTGCTTTGTTCTGTTTTGTTTTATTTTATTCTCTTAAAAATAAAAAAAAATTAAATCTGGGTTTTTTGAGAAATAGCTGACATGGAGATAGAATTGGCAAGAGAGGATGACCCATAATAAGCAGGACAGAGTGGTATGTTAGAGAGTGACTGCATTTAGAGCCCTGGATTTTTCTTGAGGTTTCAAATTCCAGTTATATCCTTATTGACCAAGGACTTTGCAGTCATTGGATTGCTTAGTTTTTCTGTTACTAAAACCTTGAAGAATTAATGTCTATGGTCTACGCTTTGGGTTTACATGAGCTATGAAGGAGATAGTGCAGCAAATTACCCAAGTAATCTATTCACTGTTAGGCTGCAAACTTTTTGTCTTTTTTCTGATGTCAAGGGACAAAGATCATAGTGGGATTTTTTTCAGCAGTAATTGCTACTATGCTGCCTAGAGAAGTTCCCATTTGCAACAGACAATTTCTGTCACAGAGGCACAGAAAGTGATGAATCTGGGGAGCAAGACAGAGGGAGGCAGGAGACTGGGCTGACCCTAGGGGATCAATTAAAACTCACTCAGTAGCCATGGTGAGAAAAAATTTGTTAATCATTGAGATACATCTGTATCAATGGTGCAAGTTATGGCTCAGACGATAGTCCCAGAGACATAAAGTAGGTAGAGTTGGTTGAAAACAAATTAGATATTAAAAATATCAAAATAAATCCAAATGAATCCCATCATTCTACTTAAATTATTTTTATACTATTTTCCCTGTTGCATTATTTGTAAGCCTAAAATATTCTAAAATCCTATACCCATACCTCATGGAGTCTGCCATTGCAAATACTTGGATACCTGTCTACCATTTATATTTTTAGAATAAAAATTTTATGTTGAAAATGTAATCATTGTACTTACTTTCCTTTCCAAACTAATTTTTGTGTCAATAAACTTTTTGTGTCTGTGTGTGGTGCTGGATATTCATTTCATACGACACTCTTTATTGGTGACTGTCTGTCTGGTTTTTGCATGATTGTCCTGACCTTGGCTGCTAGCTGAGATGGTGCTGGTCAAGTGGCTCTACCATAGCTCTTCTTCCCTCTTTTAGAAAGTTGATGTGTGCAGTCCACACAAAAAGAGTGAGTTACATTCTTCCTCTCTGAGGGAAAAGTACATAAATTACTTGGAAAACCTTTTTTGTAATACTGCAAGTTGAATCAAGAGTCCTCACATGAGCTGTGTCTGAGCCTTTTTTCCTGTATTTTAAATATGAATGAAATCTCTCTGTCACTAAGTTCTCTGGACAAGCTCAAATTTGTGATCCTCCTGTCTCAGGCTCCCAAAACAGGGAGATTCTGGTGTGTGCCCAGCTGAAATCCTTAAAGAAACATTTACAAAGGAAGAAAAAAACAAACAAAATATAGGTTGTCTTGGATTAGAAAGATTTCCCTAGAATACTGAAGTGGACATGATCCTGTAACATAAGCAAAACTTCCTCCTATGCAAAGTGATACCCTCCATTTCAGGGACCTGCAAGTTCTCTTGGTCTTTATTTATTGAGTTACTAATGTTCAAAGCATCCTCTTAAGTCATCTCTGTCATCTTCTGCTGGGTGGGATGTCATCAATCCCAATTAAAATCTAAAAGAATGTTTATTTATTTCTAAATCAGAAAATATTGTAGTTCTTTCAGTATCTGGCAGGTACTAGAAACCTGTATGGGGTTGAGATTTCTTCTACAAGTCAGACCTGTTGGTTATTTAATTTTTTTCCCTCAGGATTAGCTCTGTGTTACAAAAAGATTTTAAAGAACTTTAGGTTCTAATTTCATAACTGCTGCTGTTGCAATCATGGCTAGATATCAAGAAAATGCATCAAAAAGGAACCAATGTAGGGGAAAAAGTCTTGGTAAATTTTCAAAATCATAAACACAACTGTCCTTGCTTTAAGAACCAGGATAGATCAAAAAGTTCAGTCTACATTTCTTTTTATACTGTTCAGAGCAACCTATTTTGAATTGGTAATAAGGTGGCAAGTTCATCTTACATTTTTAATTAAATGGCAATATAAAGAAAAGAAAAGGCTGGGCACGTAGCTCAGTGGTAGGATACTTGGCTAGTATCTGCAAGGCCCTGGGTTCCATTCCTAGAACCATTAAAAAGGGGGGGGAGGGTGAAGAGCATTCATTTCAACTTTAACTTGAAATAATGTCACATTTAATTATACATTTTTATGGCTGGCATTAATAGTTCCACATTAATAAAGCCAGTTATAATAGAAAAAAGTGCTTACCAGACACTGGGGAGAAATTATTAATACTAATTAATACTGGAGGTGGACAGGACAGGAATAGCCCTTGGGGCACTGTGCCAAGCAGTCCTATTTGTGCCAACTGACAAGGGTGTCAGAACACTAGGCATACTGACTTTCTAGAAAGAGAGGAGAAGAGGTATAGTAGGACCACTTGACCAGCACCACTTCAGTCAGCAACCAAGATAAGGATAGTCATGCAAAAACCAGAACCCAATTCCATTTAAGCCTAGCTCAGGGATCCTGGATGCTCCAGACCCAGGTCTGTGAGCAGGGAATTAAGGCACTGTGATGTAGCAGGAAGAAGCCACTCCCTACCTCCTTCTTCATCATCACCCATATGATTTGCCTCCCTACCCTCTCTCTGGGAATCAGGCACTTGGGAAGACAGAGCTACTGTGATGCCCTGCTGGGGAGGGGCATTTGGAGAAATATGGGGACTCATCTGCAGGTGAAAGCTCCACAAGTGTTTCACTGTGATCTTCGGCCCTCTGTCTTATCTCTCTCCAGTGCTATTTCTCTATCATTCCTTCTGCTCCTCTTCCTTATGGTAGATCCATTTTTCCTCGTGTCTCCTTCTATCAGCTTTATATACTCCGTCTGGCCCCCATTTTCTCTTCCACATTTTAAACCATCTCTCAAGGAAAGCTGTCCTCCAATTTCCAGATCTTTTCTCTTGGATCTCAGCTTCTGAGTGAGTGGAAAACCCATCCTGGTGTTCATCAAGTCCCCAACTTCCAGGAAGATCTACCGCTTTCCATCAACTTCCCTGATTTATCTTCCTTCTGCTCTGAGACACTTTTCTGGAAAGAAGTCACCAGCAGGCCAGGTGACCACCCTTCCTAGTCCTGAAAGGTGAAATGTGCTTGTGGATTTTCCTTTATTTTTCTTGCCACAACCTTTGTGTTTGCCTGGTTGCCTCATGGTACTGCATAAGAACTTCTCTAGCTCCTTATTGCAGTCTAGTTTTGTGGACATGGAAAGTAACAATGACACAGCAGTGACTGAGTTTATTCTGTTGGGGTTCTCAGGATTTCACTCCCTTCAGGTTCCTCTGTTTGGGGACATACTCTTCATCTACTTGGTCACCTTGGTAGGAAATTCCCTGATCATTGTCCTTCACGCTGGCTGACCCTGCCCTCCACTCCCCCATGTACTTCTTCCTTCGGCACTTCTCCCTGGTGGAGATCCTCTACACCACCACTGTCGTGCCCAGGATGCTGGTCGATCTCCTGTCCTCTCACCCCACCATTCCACTTGCCAGCTGCTTCACCCAGATGTATTTCTTTTCCTGCTTTGGGGTCACTGAGTGCTGCTTGCTCACTGCCATGGCCTATGACCGCTATGCTGCCATCTGCCGGCCACTGCGTTACACCATCGTGATGAACCAGGGGGCATGTGCCTGCATGGTGGGAGCCTCTTACCTCATGGGTGTGATCACTGGCACCACTCACTCCATCTGCATCTTTACCTTGCCCTTCCATGGTGCCAACATAGTCCACCACTTCCTGTGTGACATCCTGCCTGTGCTGAGACTGGCTACTGCGAGCACCTTCTGGGGTGAAGTTGGGAACCTTGCTGTTACAATATCCTTCATTGTGACTCCCTTCTTCCTGATCATGCTCTCATATGCCTGTATTCTTGTCACCATCCTTGGTGTTACAATATTCCAGGGACGTCGAAAAGTCTTCTCTACCTGCTCCTCCCATTTCTTTGTGGTCATTCTCTTTTTTGGGACAGGGACTGTGGATTATCTGAGGCCTGAGACTGGTTCATCTCCAGACACGGACCAGATCATTGCTGTATTCTACATAGTTGTCACCCCTACGTTCAACCCTTTTGTCTACACTTTGAGGAACAAGGAGGTCACAGGAGCCATGAGGAGGCTCAAGAGTAGGTTGCTCTAAGCTCTTTACACATCTTTACCCTCCTGAGTTCTTAAGAGTTAAGGTTCTAACCTCTTATCACTTTCAACATCGAGGGGGAAACTTGGATCTGCAGTCTGTAGTCTGGCCTGTGGCTATTAGTGTGTCTGGGGAGCTTTTTGCTCCACCCAGAGCCAAGCCCCACAATATAGACATGCTGTTCAGAGCTGCACATCTGTGCTCTGATTTTACAGACTTCACCTGTCTTGATTACAGGTGCAGAGCTGGGCAGACACACACTGGCTCGGAAATTGAGGCAAGGCACTGTGATGGCCTTATGTGATGATCTAGCAACTCCTGTTCTTTCCAGACTATAATTCTTGAGACATCCCTCTTTCTAATCTTTCCATATATTCCTTGGTATAAGCTTCTTTACAATATTAGTTGCCTCTTCTGCAACAAAATCTCCTTTACTCCAGCTGTGTTGTCCAGCAGTGTGTCTGGCATGACTGGGAAGAACAGTGACTAGGGTTGATTTAACTCTAGAAGTTCAGTCCTTGAGTCTTCCTTGATGCTGCTTTAGGTGCAATGTCACCGTCAGTTATTTCCCTTCCAGCTCCATTCTCTCACATGGAATCCCTGAGATATTGGTGGTGTTAACTCATTGACTTCTCCCACACCCTTGATAGACATACTTTTTTTTTCATTCTGACCCCGTGGAAGAAGTTCACATCTCTCTCTCCTCCCTGAGTTAGATTAGAAGGTATGATGTGGTCCTTAGACTTCAAAATATCACTTTTGTTTCTTGCAACAAACTATGTACTTTTTGTGCACCTTAATTTGCTCACCAGCAGATTCATTAACTTTATTACTTTTCCTGAGAAACCAGAACTTGCTTGTTCACAAACACTGTTTCAGATTTAAGTCACAGGGTGAAACAGTACAAGGAGGGAAATCTCTCTCAAGTCATAACAATGAATATTTTTTAAATACCATTGATTTTCCATTTTACAATAGTAATACTATTAATTTCACAACATTTTCCATCTAGAAGAAAATAACTGGTAACATTTTAGTGTTAAGAAAATCCTCCCCAGTACCATAAAAAAAAAAGAAAAAGAAAATCCTGCAGCCTGTTTTCTCTTTATATATATATTATATATAAAATATTTATATATAATATTTATATTATATAATATATAAGCTTCTTTACAATATTATATATAAAATATTATATATATTTATATTATATAATATAATGTGAGTATATTTTCTAAATTATTTGTAATAGCTATTTTCTATTTCATTAAACTATATTTCATATTGTACATTATCAGAAGACTTCCAAACATGATATTAATACTGATTTAGTATCATACTACATGAATGTGCTATGATTTTAATCAATCTCTATCAATGGAATTAAGTTTTTTGAAATAAGTATTGCTGAGATGGCTTTTACTACAACTATATTTGTGTGAATTTCTTTTATGCTTTCCTTAGCACAAATCCATAGAATTGGAATTTCTGAACAAAATGCTTCTGAAATATTTAGACAGACTGAGGAATGAATTGGGGATAGATAATACAAGGAAGAGAAGAATTTGGAAAATCTAGATACATGTTTAATATGCTTTATAAATTTTATTTTATTAGTATATGTTTGTAGTATATACGGTTTATATTCACTTTAGGGACTAGGTATGAGTGCCCAACACGTCTTAATTCCTTTTATTCCCATTCCCTTTCCTCTCCTCTTCCTTCCCCTCATCTCTAGGCCTACAATAATTATATCCATTGTGAGTATCTGGTGCATGTTCAGAACATATCCCAATGTTTTCTATGTCTCCCTGCCCTCTGCATTTCCCTACCCTCCACCTCTTGCTTCCTCTCTCATTTGTAGTAAACCTATCTTCCTGTTTCCCTCATATGTTTTCTATTTTGCTCTATATTGCATGCATTCTTTTAATTTCTCATGAAAGAAACAATATGATATTGAAAGTTATGTATTTGATTTATTTCACCTACCATTGTTTTCAAGCTACACCACTTTTCTATAAATGACTCATAACTGAATACTGCTCCTTCGTGCATAGATACTACATTTTTTATCAATATTTTGTTGATGAACAAAACCTGCTCCTAAGATTTAGTTCTTATGAATTGTGCTGCTATAACATTTGTATGAATATATTGCTGTAATGTGATGACTTTAACTCTTTATAAATGTGCCTAGAAGGAGAATACCTGGGTCAAATGGAATTTCTAACTTTACTCTTTTTGAGGAATGTCCATTGTGTTTTTCATTATACTGGTACTGGTTAACATACCCACATTCCTCCCATGTAGGAAGGTTCCTTTTTTATTGCATCCTTACCAGTAACGTTATTCTTTGATGTTTTTGTTGACTGCCATTTTTTTCTGACATAAGATGAAATATATATTAGGGTTGTTCTAATTTGCATGTCTCTAATGATCTGAGATGTTGAGTGTTTTTTCCGTGTACTTATCAACCACTTGTATTTCTTCTCATAATTGGTTTTTTTGTCAGTTGCCTTTTTTTAAATTGCATTTTTTACTTTGGGAGTCTAGTTTTTTGAGTTCTTCATATATTCTGGATATTAATCCTCTAACTAAGGTGTATCTGACATGTTTTTCCCATCCTATAGTTTGTCTCTTTATGCTGTTGATTGTTTTCTTTGCAGTGAAGCAGCTTTTTTATTTCATATAGTCCCACTTGTTGATTGTTGCTGTTATTTCTTGTGTATTTGGAATTCTGTTCAGAAAGTACTTGTCTACACCTATGATGTGAAGAGTTTTACCTCTTTTAACTTCTAGCACATAAGTGTTCCCATTTTCATATTTATGTCTTTGATCCATTTTGATTTTAGTTTAGTACATGGTGAGAATTATGGGTGTAGTGTTTTTCAGTACCATTTACTAAAGAGGTTATCTTGTCCCCTGGCAAGATATTTTCAGCCCCTGCATCAACTATCAGGTTCATGAGTGTGTTTGAAGTTGTTTATTCTGTTATAATAATTCTATTCCTTCTTAAAGGATTCAAAGATCTCTTTCTTCTATAGATGTTTCTTTTATCTCTTTCTTTTAGTGATAATGGACATCTTCATCTTGTTCTTGGACTTAGAAGGCGTGCTTTCAGCTTCTTCCTATTTAATATGATATAGATCATTGGTTTCTCATAAACAGTATTTATCAGATTAAAGTAAGATCCTTCGTACCTATTTTCACCTAATTTTTTATCATAAATGCTTGTTGGCTTTTGCCAAAGTTTTTTCTGCAACTACTGATATGATCATTTGTTTCTTTGTCCTTGCTTCTATTTATATGGTGTATTCTGAGGGATAACTGGCAAATTTTTTCACATTTTGTAGGTTGTCTCTTCACTCTGTTGGTTGTTCCTTTTGTTGTGCAAAAACTTTTTAGTTTACTATGATCCTGTTTTATTAATTCTTAGTATTGTTTCTTAGGAGTTCTATTCAAAAAGTCCTTGCCTATGCCTGTGTCATCAAGAGTTGTACCTAGTTTATCTCACAGAAGAATAAGTGTTTCTGTTTTAACATTTATATCTTTCATCATTTTGATTTTAGGTTTAGAACCTGGTGAGATATATAGGTCCAGACTCAATTTTCTGCATGTGGACATCCAATTTTCCCAGCCCCGTTTATTGAAGAGGATATCTCTCCTTTAGTGTTTTTGGTCCCTTTGTCAAAGGTCAAATAGCTGTATGTGTGTGATTATTTCTGCTTCTTCTATTCTATTCCACTCACCCACATGTCTGCTATTGTGCCAGTACCATGCTGTTTCAGTCACCTTAGCTTTATGGTATAACGTCAAGTCTGAGACTGTGATGTCATCTGCCTTGCTTTTGTTACTCAGTATTGCTTTTACTATTCTGCATGTCTTCTTATTTCCTATGAGAATTAGGATTGTTTTCTCTAGATCTGTGAGAAATGTCATTATTTTGGCTAGAATTGCATTAAATTTGTATGCTGGTGTTGGAAGTATATCCATTTGATTATATTGGTTCTACTTATCTAGGAACAGGGGATATCTTCCCATTTGCTGATGTTTTCCTTGAGTTCATTTCACAGAGTGATATTTTCATTGTAGAGATCTTTCACTTCCTTGGTTAGGTTAATACCAAAGTATTTGATTTTTTGATGTGTTATTAATAGTATTGTTTTCCTAGTTTTTCTTCAGTGCATTCATTATAAGTGTATAGGAATGCTATTGGTTTCTGGTGTGTTTATTTGTATGCTGCAATATTGCTGAATTTGGTTACTAATGATAGGAATCTTTTGGTGGAGTTTTTTAGGTCTTTATTAAAAAATGATCATGTCATCTACAGATGATATCTTGACTTCATCCTTTCCTGTATATGTCTCTTTTATTTGTTTGTCTTGCCTGATTGTTCCAAGGGTTATGTTGAGTGATGATAATGGAATAATTGCCTTGTTCCTGACTTTAGATTTCATCTTTTCCCCCATTTAATAGATGCTAGAAATAGGTTGGCCATAAATAGCTTTATCAGTTTGAGATAAGTTCTTTATGTATGTATTTTCTTCAAGGCTTTTATCATGAGTAGATGCTGGATTTTGTCAAAAGCTTTTTCTGCATCTATTGAGATGATCATGTGATTTTTGTCATTTCTTTTTATGTAGTAAATTACATTTATTGATTTGCATATGTTGAATTATCGTTGCATCCCTGGAATGAAGCCTACTTGGTCATGGTTTATGATCTTTTTGATGACTTGTTGTATTCTGTTTGCCTGTATCTAGTTGGAGATTTTTGCACTGTATGTTCGTAGAGAGACTACCCTGTAGTTCTACATATATTTTGTTTGTTTCTTTTTTTGTTTGTTTGTCTGGTTTAAGGATTAGGGTAATGTTAGCTTCCAAGAATGATTTTGTTATTGTTGTTGTTGTTTTAAAGATAATAAAAACCAAAATGGAATAAAGCCAATCAAAACAAAGCAATGAAAGTGGTACAGAACTTCAAAACAGGATAATAGGAAATCAATAATGGCTACCATAATATATCTTGCTACTTTCACAATAGTTGTCCATATCATCAGACATAGCAAAATAAAACAAAACAAAATAAAAAAAATTAAAATATAACATTGAATAAAACAAAACAATACATCTAAATAAAACAAAACAGTGAGAACAATACTACATATTGTTATCTTCAAAACAGTTTTTTGGGTTACCAAAGGCAGGGATAAAACAAAACAGCAAAATGGAACAAATCATTGGATTTCAGAAACAAGCCAGGAGGAAATCCCCGACAGTTGACACAATGCACCCTACCTCCAAGTACATACCCAGACCACCAACCCCAGACCTGTGGAGTCAATCAAACAATATAAGCAACAAGCTATTCCCTTTCTTTCATTGCTATTACCTCACCCTGAGTCCTCTGAATTAGCCCAGGGGAGTGGGAGAGAAGGAATACTCTTCCAGTTTTTCATCACATGCACTGACTGGTTCACAAAAGGCATGGTGTTTCTTTTGGTTGAGGCTCTTACTCATCAGCATGGAGGAGACAGCTTCACAGAAAGGTGTAGTGTTTCTTGTGGCTGAGGCTCTTTCCAATCAGCATGGCAGGGCTTACTTCATGGGGAGGTGTGATTTCTCTCTTTCCAAGAATGATTTTGGAAGTGTTGCTTCCTTCTTGATTTTATTGAAGAATTGATGTTAGATCTTCCCTGAAGTTCTTGTAAAATTTGACTATGAACCCACCAGGTGATGGATTTTTCTTAGTTGGTAGTGTTTTTAATATTGTCATTGTTTAATAGCCTGTTATTGGATTATTCAAGATTTGTATGTCTTCTTGATTTGGGTCTTGGCATTTCATATGTATCTAGGAATCTCTCCAGTTTTCTAATTTCTTCAAGTTTTCAGCATACCTTTGTGAATTGGTTGCTAATGATTTTTTGATTTTGATTGCATCTGTTGTAATTTATCTTTTCATTTCTAGTTGCATTGATTTGTATCTTTCATTGAAATTTTTGGTCAAGGTTCCATCAATTTCATGTGTTCTCACAAAGAACTAATTCTTTGATTCATTGATTTTTGTATTGTTTTAATAGTCTCCATTTCATTGATTTCTACTCTGATCTTTATAATTATTTTCCTTGTTTAAGTTTTGGCTTTGGATTGTTCTTTTTTTAGGACCTTGAGATGTATCAATAGGTTATTTATTTGGACTTTCTCTGTTTTTCTGATGTGGCCAGTCATAGCTATAAGCTTCTTCTTTTTTGGAACTGTTTTCATTGTGTTCCATAAATTCTGGTATGTAGTACTTTCATTATCATTTAATTGTACAAATTATCTTATCTCTTCCTTAATTTCCTTTGCTAGCCACTAATTATTCAAGTGTTTACTTTACATTTGTTTACATGTTTCTGTGATTTTGTTTGCTACCAATTTCTAGTTTTATTGTATTGTGATCAATATCATGCATGAGAAAATTTCTATTCTTTTATATTTACTTACATATGTTCTATTAGCTGGTATGTGTTCTATTTTGAAGAAAATACAATGCGCTGCCAATAAAAACGTGTGCTGTGCTGCTGTTGGGTGGAACACTCTATATATCTATTGTTTGTTTAAAGATTTGATTCAATTCTGACACTGTTGATTTTTTTATTTAGTTGACCTATTTGTTATAGTGTGGTATTGTGGTCCTCCACTATAATTCAAGTGATGCTTATCTGATCTTTGATATCTATTAGTGTTTATTTTATGAAGTTAAGTGCACTGTGACTTGGTGCATATATATTTACAATCATTATCTCTTCCTGTTGAATGATTCCTTTAACCAATATAAAATGTGCTTCTTGGCCTCTTCTGATCAATTTTTCCTGAAAGCAGGATAATAACTGCTTCTTCTCTCAGGGTTCTTGTTGCATAGAATATTGTTTTCTATCTTTTGATTTTTTTGATTTTTTATTTTAAAGAAAATAAAACAAAATAGAACAAAGCAGATCACAACAAAAAAAATGCAATCAACACAGGATTTCAAAAAAACACTACAGGAAATCAGCAGTCTCTTGTTTGCTTTGAAATAGTTGTCCATATCTTCACACACAGTGAATTCAAACAAGACAAAGATGGTATAAAACCACTCAAAACAAAAGAATGAAAGTATTACAGGCCTTCAAAACCAGACAATAGGAAATCATAAATGGTTATCATGTCTCTTGTTCTCTTCAAAACAGATGTTCATACCTTCACATATATTGAAATTAAATACAGAACAGACTAAAACCAATCAAAACAAAGAATAAAAGCATTACTGGACTTCACAACAAGATGATAGAAAATCAGCAATGTCTACCATAATGTCTTGTTTTCTTCAAAGTGACCATTCATACCATCACATATAATAAAATCAATTCTTATAAACTCTTTAGGACAAGTTCTAGGCATGTATAAACCTATACATGTGCAACTATCTTTTCTGTACCAGAGGGAAAAACAAAACCAAGTACAAGAAAAAAGAGAAATAAGTAACAATAACAAAGAGCCCAAAACAATGACAATAGAAGCTTTCAAAGATGGTGGTAGTAACATTACTAAAGTTGTTATTTTGCATAGTTATCTTCAAAACAGTTACTCAGATTACCAGATATAAACATGCAAAATTGATCTAATCCTATGAATGTTAACTGTTTTGTTCCAAGAACTAGGATTAATGGTACAATCATCTTAGCTATCTTAAATGTGTATATACAAATTTATATCTTTTTTCTTTTCCCTTCCTTCTTTGCTCCTTTTCCCTGAGTTATCTTTTCCCCTTTGAGCAGTCTCTTGTGCTTTCATAATATTTATTGAAGATTTTGAATCTTATTTGCTCTTTCAGTTTCTTACACTAGGAAGCCAATATGGTAATTATACATGTGCCAGTTTGTTGTTCATCTATATTTTAGGATGATTTTTGTTGTGAAATGTCCTTATTCCTCCAACAAGTATGAAAGACAGTTTTGCATAGTAGAAAACTGTCTGCTTTTAGGGCTTGAAATATGTTACTATAAGCACTTGTGGTCTTAAAGTTTGTATTGAGAAATCTACTGTAATCCTGATGGGTCTGATTTTTAATAGAAGTTTTTGCTTTTCTCTGACAGCTTTTAAGATTCTGTCTTTTTGTTGAAAACCCAAGATTTTTACTAAAATGTATCATTGGGAGCCTTTTTTATTATTGTACTTAATTAGTGCTGTGTTTCTCCAAAAATAAGACTTAACTGGAAAATAATCAGTCTTTAAAACTAGAGATCAAAAAATACCAGCCCCAGGCTAAGGATTTATCTCAGCAGCATAAGTGCCTACCTGGCAAGTGCAAGGTCATGAGTTTGACTCCTGATACCAAAGAGAAAAAAACTATCATTCCCAGTCACCTTCCCAACATGTCATTACAGAGTAGCCACTAAGCAAAAGAATCTTCTGCAAGACACTGGTCATTACCATGAGCATCTTTTCTGGTTAGGCCTTATTTTCAGGTAAATACAGAACTTTGTAGCTCTCACTTGTGCGTATGTTGAAATCTTTTCTCTTATTTGGAAATTTTTCTATTATATATCCTATCACTATTTTGTAAGGAGAAAATTTTTCTTCTTTATAACAATTTCAACAGAGCTGAGCACAAATCAATCATGTACATTAAATTTTGTAGTGATGTTTTCACACTTTTCTCAATACCCTTTACAATATACATTGTACTGGGATGAGTGAGATGTGGGATCATGGGAAAGAGAGGTAAATGCAAGGAGGTATGGCAATGGAAAGAGATAGCTTTAGAGTAAACTAACTTTACATAGCACATTTTTTTAAAAGACACATTTGGGGAGAAACAACTCACATGCCAGAATAAAACATACTGGAGAGATGGCAGGAGATGGATCCTCTTGACATAGGAAGAAATTAAAACGTTAAAAAGCTCTTCAAGCACAGTTTCAGGCCTACAATTGGAACAGCTAAACTTACTGGACATGACATTTTCACTGCGACCCGCCAAGTTTGTGCCAGCCTGAATTCGCAAATTCGTTCCAGCCGGCAGAGCCACCCAAACTCGTTCTCACCACCACTCACAGGAGGAACAGCTGTGCTTAAGTCAAGGGTTGGTGAGCCCAATGGAGAGCAGAGCCGGTGAAGGGACCTTCATTAATCCACAGTCAGTGCTGGGAATGAGACCCTGCCAACACGGGAAGGGCACAACCAAATGGGCAACATGTTGGAATTGGGCAAGAGGAGCCTGAACTGGGAGCGACAGTAACTTCAGTTGGTTGCTTCCTCCCCAAAGAAGATTCTTAGGATTTACTTGGACTGGGTCATGCTCCTGGCAAGACCCAGTGAGCTATCCCAAATTGATTCCCTGAGCCTAGCACGCACTAACCTGGTGAAGGCCCCTGAAGTTTGGTTGGCCCAGTGGGGAGGGGAGAGCATACTCAGCCCCTGCTTATACCTCAGTGACAAGAGCAGGCAGGAGAAGGTGGAGATCCTTTGCCAGTGTGCTTTGAAGGAACTGTGGCAGACGGGGAAGAGGGCTGGGATCTCCACTGTACACCTGTGTGGAGGAGGCCGGGACCATGACAGGAGAGAGAGGCAAGAGGAGACCCCCAGCCTAGAACCCTGAGAGCACTGATCCAGGAGAAGGAATAACAAGGGAGACTGAGGGAGGCAAACATGCAACATCAGTCATGGCTTCAATAGACATTACATTAAGAGATATCTTTGGAACCTTGTATTCAAGCTCAAAACTGAAATATTAAATCAAGTAAAGCAAGATATGAGTAGAGTAATAAAAGAAATGCTAAGCATCTCTCAGGAAGACATAGATGGAAGAAGGGAGGAACACAAAAAAAGGAGAGAAAAACATTCAATAAAGAATATAAAGAAAATATAGAATAAATGAAGCAGATTCAAAGAGATTACCAGAAAATTAAAACCTCCATTGAAAGCTGGCAAAACACCTTGAAAGAAACTAAGGATAGATTATCAAAACTTGAAAACAAGTTTGCAATGTGTGATCATGAAAGGAAAGCTCTCTTAAAAATAACAAGGAAACAGGCAATAACAATACAAAAGCTAGAAGAAAACAAGAGAATTTATAATTTAACAATAAGAAACATGAACAAAGAAGTAGGAATACAAACAGGTGAGTTACAAAGGCTATTCACAGAAATAATTAAGGAAAACTTCCCAAGCATGGGAAAAGAAAATGACATTTGGTTATGTGAGGCATACAGAACTCCAGCCACCTACAACCAAAATAGATCTGCACCCAGACATACAATAATCAAGATACCAGAAATCCAATGTAAAAACATAATATTAAAAGCCATCAGAGAAAAGAAACAGATTACCTATAAAGAAAAGCCCATCAAGATCATGCCAGACTTCTCAACACAGACCATCAGATCAAGAAGAGCTTGGAGCAAAGTATTCCAAGCCCTGAAAGAAAATAACCTCCAGCCCAGATTGATGTACCCTACCTACAAAGCTGTCACTAGAAATTAATGGAGAAACAAGATGCTTCCATGACAAAGAACTGGGGGAATTTGTGACCACCAATCCAACCTTACAGAGAATACTGAAGGACATTCTAGAGAGAGAGAAAAAATACCAGGATTTTAGGAACAGTGGCAGAAAGGCCGCAATGAGCAGGGCAGGCAGTAGAATGAAAGAGAAAACTAGACAAACAAAGGCAGAAACATAGCATAGCAGAAATGAGTCAGAGAAGGATGGCTAGAATCTCTAACATAGATGGCCTTGATATACTATATTGTTAATAGTGTACCAGGATTTAAAACCCACATTATGGCCCTGTCACCAGAAACATCACAGAAGCCTGAATCAGATGTAAGCTGCCTGGAACCTCCCCTGTTGGCCCTTCCTGCCACCGGGAATGCAGTGAAAGCCAGTGGCCAATGTAGGCTGCCTGGAACCTCCCCTGTGGGCCTGCCCTGCCACCAGGAACATCTCAGAAGCCTGCCTCAGGCCTAAGCTGCCTGGAACCTCCCCTGTGGGCTTGCCCTGCCACAAGAAGGCAGCAGAAGCCTGCCTCAGGAGTAAACTGCCTGGAACCTACCCTGTGGGCCCAATTGCCACCAGAAACATCAAGGAAGCCTGCCTCAGGTGTAAACTGCCTGGAAACTCCCCTGTGAGCCCATCTGCCACAGGAAACATCATGGAAGCCCACCCCAGGCTGAAAACTGCCCTGGACTGCTTCTTCTGGGCCTGCCCTCCCACCTGGCACATCAGAAGACCTCAGCAGGTTCCAGTCAGTATGAAAAAACTTGGAACTTCGCTCCCAGGTGTTGAAACTTGGACTGCAGTAGAGTAACTGTGTCAGTGTGCTGAGTATGCCCCTAAAATAGAGGTGTACAGGGGATAAATAGGGTCAGTAGTAAAACCCCCTCCAACTAACTGTAAGAACTTACTGAATCAGAAAAGAGTGTGTGTGATCCCCTCCTACACATAGAAAAAATCAGGCAGAGTGAAAATGACAAAACAAAAAAGCAAAATTCAGTCTCAAACATATAGTTCACTAGAAGCAAGTACAGGAGACATTGAAATAGAGGACACCAAAAGTAACACACTGTGAATCTCTGGAAAGATAGGGAGTGAAATAAAAAAACAACTCCATTAGGCTATAGAGGAAATCAAATTAGAACTCGCCCATGGAAATGTAGAAATAACAACCTTAGTAAAGGAGTTGTTGAAAGCATCTAAAGAAGAAAGAGAGAAAAAATACATGAGCATGGGAAACTTAATGAAACCTTGAACTAACAATATAGAAAACAAGCAGAATTCATGAAACAAACTCAAAGAGACATCCAAGAAACAAAAAATTCTATTGAAAGTGTGCAAAACTACCTAAAGGAAGCTGAGGATAGGATTTCGGACCTTGAGGACAGGATCACAATTAGTGATCAGGAAAGGATAGAACTTTAAAAATAACAAAGCAGCATGAAATGACAATCCAGAAGCTTCATGATGATGCCAAGAGTAACAATATAAGAATAATGGGCATTAACAAACATACAGGAGTCCAGGAAAATGACCTACATAAAGTATTTACAGAAATAATAGCAGAAAATTTCCCAAACATGGGGAAAGAATCTGAGATGCAGATAAGTGAGACATATAGAACACCAAACAGTCACAATCAACATAAATCCACATCCAGACACATAATAATTAAGATCTCAGACATACAGCATAAAAACAGAATACTAAAAGCTGTCAGAGAAAAGACAACTCACCTACCAAGGAAAGCCCATTAGAATCATGGCAGACTTTTCAACACAAACCCTCAAGTGAAGAAGAGCTTGGAGTGAGGTATTTCAAACCCTGAAAGAAAGGAACCTTCAACCCAGACTGATGTACCCAGAAAAAACTTTCATTCAAATTTAATGGAGAAACAAGATACTTCCACAACAGAGAACAACTGAAGAAATTCACATCCACAAAACCAACCCTAGAAAGAGTACTGAAAGACATACTAGACAGAGATAAAAATGACCACAATTCCCAAAACAGCAACAGGAAAAAAACACCAGGTAGGATAAGCAATTAAAAAAGGGGAAAAACAGAAAGTAACAACTGGAACATAATATGACAATGCTGAGCCAGAACATATCAGTGATATCCATAAGTATTAATGGCCTCAATTCACCTATAAAAAGAAATAGATTGACAGAATGAATCAGGAAACAGGATCCCACAATATGCTTTATACAAGAAACACATCTGACCCAAAAGGAAACTCATAGATTAAAAGTCAAAGGATGAAAAACTGTATTCCATGCAAAAGCAATCCAGGAAAAAGCAGAGGTAGCTATTATATTTGCAGACAATGTGAAGTTCAAACCTAAAATGATTAAAAGAGATAGAGAAGGTCACTACATACTTGTTAGTGGAAAAATTCAAGAGGAAGAATGAATAATTATACATATATATACACCAAATACAGGAGCACCCAACTACATAAACAGATACTAATGGACATGAAAAACCAAATACACAAGAACACAATTATAACAGGAGATCTTAACAACACACTGTCACAAAGACATAGATCAACTAGACAAAAAGTCAGCAAAGAAATAATGGAACTGAATCATACCTGTGAGCAATTGGACTTAGTAGATGTTTACAGAGTGTTCCACCCAACCACATCAGAATACACATTCATCTCAGAAGCACATGGGACATTCTCCAAAATAGACCATATATTACCCCATAAAACATTCTTAAGTAAATGCAAAGGTATTGAAATCATCCCATGCATAATATCTGACCATAGCGCACTGAAATTGGAAATTAATGGCAAAAGAAAGTGCAAAACCTGCATAAATACATGGAAATTAAATAACAACCTTTTGAACAACCAGTGGGATACAGATGAAATTAAAGAAGAAATAAAACAATACCTACAATTCAATGAAAATATAGAACCAACATACTGTAATCTGTGGGATGCAATGAAAGCAGTCTTAAGAGGGAAATATATAGCAATAAACTATCATATCAAGAAACAAAATGAGCACAAATAAACAACCTAATGCTCCATGTTAACCATCTACAAAAACAAGAGCAAGCTAAACCCAAGGCTCATAGAAGAGAGGAAATTGTAAAGATTAGAGCAGAAATCAATGCAATTGAAGCTAAAAAAATACAAAGAATTAATGAATTGAAAACCTGGGTTTTTTGAGAGAATGAAAAAAATTGACAAACCTAGCTAACCTTATCAAGAGAAAGAAAGAAAAAACCAAAATTCATGCAGTAAGAACTGAAAAGGGAGAAATGGCTACAGATCCCATGGAAATTCAAAAGATCATGAATACCTACTTTGAAAATCTCTACTCACATAGAGTGGAAAACACAGAGGAAATGGACAGATTTCTAGAAACATATGAACTACCAAAGCTCAACCAAGAAGATATAGCAATTTTGAACAACCCAATATCAGCTATTGAAATTGAAAATGTAATTAAAAACTTACCAA
>PVLA01004019.1:0-155765 GCA_004027455.1 Hydrochoerus hydrochaeris | reverse complement strand
GGATGGATTCACAGCTGAGTTCTACAAGAAATTTAGAGATTTGATGCCAGTACTCCTTAAACTCTTCAATGAAATTGAGAAGAAAGAAATCCTCCCTAAATCATTCCTGGAGGCAAGTATTACTCTGATACCAAAACCAGAGAAAGAGCCAACCAAAAAACAGAACTACAGGCCAATCTCACTAATGAACATTGATGAAAAGATTCTCAACAAAATACTGGCAAATAGAATGCAGCAAATCATCAAGAAGATTATACATCATGACCAAGTGGGGTTCATTCCAGGGATGCAGAGATGGTTTAACATATGCAAATCAATAAATGTGATACACCACATCAACAGAGCCAAAAACAAAAACCACATGGTCATCTCAATAGATGCAGAAAAAGCGTTTGACAAAGTCCAACACATGTTCATGATAAAAACCCTTCAGAATCTTGGACTGCACGGTGCCTACCTTATGAAGGCCATCTATGACAAACCAACAACCAACATTATACTAAATGGACAAAAACTGAAAGCTTTCACTTTAAAATCAGAAACAAGACAAGGATTCCACTATCACCACTCCTTTTCAGTATAGTTCTGGAAACACTAGCCAGGGCAATCAGACAAGAGAGAGAGATAAAAGGAGTAAAGATAGGAAAGGAAGAAGTTAAATTATCACTATTTGCACATGACATGATACTCTATATAGAAGACCCAAAAAACTCCATTAATAGACTCCTAGAGGTAATAAACAAGTTCAGCAGTGTAGCTGGATACAAAGTCAGTACTCAAAAATCAATAGCATTCCTATACACAAACAACGAACTCACTGAGAAAGAAATTATGGAAATATCTCACTTTACAGTAACATCTTAAAAAATGAAATACTTAGGAATAAACCTATATGCTGAAAATTATACTGTGCTGAAAAAAGAGATTGAAGATGATATTAGAAAATGGAAAGATATTCCTTGCTCTTGGTTAGGAAGAACCAACATTGTGAAAATGGCCATACTCCCAAAACTGTTGTACAGATTTAATGCAATCCCAATCAAAATACCATTGAAATACCTCACAGACCTAGAGAAAGCACTCCTAAAATTCATATGGAAATAGAAGAAACCTAGAATAACAAAGGCAATTCTGGGCAACAAAGGCAAGGCAGGAGGCATCTCAATTCCTGACCTGAAACAGTAGTATAAAGCCACAGTGATAAAATCAGCATGGTACTGACAAAGAAATAGACCTGAGGATCAGTGAAATAGATTAGAAGATGCAAGCACAACCATAGACACTCAGCCACCTGATATTTGACAAAGGGGCTAAATATGTCCACTGGATGAAGGATAGTCTCTTTAATAAACGATGTTGGAAAAACTGACTCTCCACATACCAAAGACTGAAACTAGATCCAAGCCTATCACCATACACAAAACTAAAGTCTAACTGGATCAAAGACCTAAATATTAAAACAGAAACACTAAATCTACTGGAACACAAGGTAGGTAAAAGTCTAGCAAACATAGAGGTAGACAGAGAATTCATGAACAAAATGCAACCTGCACGGGACACACTTCAAAGTATCAACAATTGGGATCTCATATTATTGAAAAGTTTCTGCACTTCCAAGGAAATCACCAACAGAGTGAAAAGAAAACCAACAGAGTGGGAAAGAATTTTAGCCAGCAGTCCCTCAGACAAAGGACTTATATACAGAACATATAAAGAATAGAAAAACATCAAGCCCCCCAAATTCAAAGACCCTCTCCAAAAAAGGGCATCTGAGATGAACACACAGTTCTCAGAGAAAGATATACAAATGGCAAATAAATACATATAGAAATGTTCACCATCACTGGTCATTCAAGAAAAGCAAATTAAAACAACATTGAAATTTCACCTCACTCTGGAAAGAATAGCTGAAATCAAGAAATCAACTGATAACAAATGTTGGCAAGGCTGTGGGGAAAAAGGAACACTGCTCCACTGTTGGTGGGAATGTAGACTGGTGCAACCATTGTGGAAATCCATATGGAGAATTCTCAGAAGACTAGGATTGGAAGCCCCATTCAATCCAGCTATCCCCCTCCTGGGCATTTTTCCCAAAGAACTGAAAAGTTCATATCACAGTGATATATGTGCACCCATGTTCATAGCCACACATAGCTATTTGTGACAGCTAAATCCTGGAAACAACCAAAATGCCCATCAACTGCAAAGTGGATGAAAAAGATGTGGCTTTTTTATACTATGGAATATTACTCAGCTATAAAATAGGATGATCTTGAGGCCTTCATAGGCAAATGGAGACAACTTGAGACTATCCTTATTAGTGAAATAAATAAGAGTCATATTTATAAATATCATATTGTGTCTCTAGTGTAAAAAGTAAATAAGAACTATAAGTGTAATAAAACCAAAGTGTGTAATTGCTATTGTAAAAAAGAAAGGAAAAGAGGGTGCTCTAGGGGATATAACTGCATGTATGTTTGAGTGTGTAAAATGGGTGACCATATTGCTAAATCTTTGTTGGATCTTTGAGCAGAACTGTCTTCAGTCTTACTGTTTGAATGTCTACTATGTATCCTTTAACTTTGTAACTTGAACAACTACATCCAAGATGACAATATGTAATTTATAAACTAGTGCTTTCTTAGTGGGTTTTTTATCTTTTTCCTTTTTTCTTTCTTTTTTTCTTTCTTTTAGAGTTCTATATTGTTGCTACCCTTTTTTCCATTTTGCTTTTTTTCTTCCCTTTAAATAAAATTTTTAAAATGTATAATTGCTATTGTAAAAAAGTGCTATAAAAGATATAACTGCATGTGTATTTAAATGTGTAGGATTGATAACCATATTTCTAAGTTCTTGTTGGATTGTTGAACAGATCTCTTTGCAGTCTCATTGCTTGAGTGTCCACTTTGTGTGCTTTAATTTTCTAACTTGAACAACTATTTCTAAAAGAACAATGTGTAATTTATCAACTAGTGATTTCTTACTGTTTATCTTTTTTTGAAACTCTGTAATATTTCTATCCTTTTTCTTTTTTCTCTTTAAATAATAAAAAGAAAAATAATAAAACCCACATTACTCACACAACTCTGCTTAGATGTATTATATTCTGTTCCAGTTTGTCTACTTGTACTAGACTTGAGGGCACAGACAGTTATCCCAAAAATTGCAGGATATAGTATGGTAATCAATCTTAATTTCCCATTAACTTAATCTAAAGCCCTATATAACCTACACTGTTTTACCATGACTGATTGTTAGATCACTGTTTTGTATTGATAGATTTTATTCAAAGCTGTTATGATTGATAGCATCAAGTCTGATAGTATAGGCAACCACACTGAAGATGACAAGATTCACTAGATTATCCACTCTAGTTTGACTATTACCTGCCTTTGAAGTTTTATACTGTCTACAATGTTTTATTTTTACTAATAGTTACATACTGCTATATTCAATTATAATGCTATATTCATTTATGCCTGATGATATAGGCAATTCTATTGAAGATAATACAAAACAACACAGTAATCATTATAGATCACCTTGTACTGTGGTTTTTTACAACTTTTTGGTTTCATGTTTTTATAGGAATTTGTTTTGTTTTGTCTTGCTATGTTTTGTTTTTCCCTCTAATACAGAAAAGATAAAAATACATGTAGAGACTCATGCATGCATAGCTGTTTACAGTCTCACTGTTTGAATATCTACTTTGTGTGCTTTAATTTTGTAATTTGACCAACTATTTCTAAGAGGAAAATATGTAATTTATCAACTAGTCATTTCTTACTGTTTATCTTTTTTTTTAATTCTGTATTATCTCTACCCTTTACATGTTTTTTTTCTCTTTAAATAAAAAAAGACACATTTACTCACCATCATGATCAGACTGTTACATTTAGCAATAGCAAAAAAAGATCTAATTAAAACCCTTTGTTGGAGATCCATAATGTACAACAGATACTGCAAATAGTGAATATATATGAATACTGTGAATAGTGTTCATAGATATAGATATATAGATATGGCTTATCTATGGAAACTTTTTCTATTTCTGTACAACTTTTTGAACAAGGCATTAATCCAAAACCTTTACTGTCAGTCATTAAGGAGCTTCACAAGGCTACTGAAGCACTAAAGGCTGCTGGAAATATGACAAATTGACTTTCTGGAAAAACATTGATGAGATTTGTCAAGTTCTGCAAGAGGACTTGAAGATTGCATTGTAGTCAAGAATGTACAGTAAATGTACTGCATGCAGCATTATAGAAAAAACTTTACTTTTAAAAAGAATTATAAAACCATAGCTTTATAAATCAACAGAATGTGGCTTATAGAGAGAACTGTCAGTTGTGTTTACATGCATCTTACTCATTTTTTAAGTGACCTTAATACTTTGGAATTGCTGTTATGTATCATAGTTATGTATTTCTTATTTACACCCCTGATAACTTTAATTTTCTAAGCAGTCTGCCTAGCAGGTGTGCACATCTGCTGTGCCTGGTTGAAGTACAGTACATTTCCATTATAAACTTTAATTTTGAACTGTTTATGCATAACAAGTGTGGATTTATGTTGTGTTTGGCTGAAAGCTGACAGGATTTCAGCCACCACTTGTGAATTTTGATGTAGATTTCTTATGTATACCAGAAACTTGTTTTTAAAATAAGATCATAGAGAACATTTCTTGTAATCTGCTCTTTAACAAAGAACATTTAGGGTTTTTTTAAGTTTTGAGCAGTTTAAATAGTGGAACCAGTCATTCTTTTATTAAATAAAACTTCTAGAAATTTTGAAATTTTAAAAGTACTGACAGTGCTTAGTGTGGTATTATTTTTAGTTTAAATCATTTAAATCTCATAGGAATATTGAGGTTTTTGTTTTACATCCTGTAAAGGTCTACAAAATAATTTATAAAATGAAATGCACCAACATGCAAAATTACTTTTTATTTTTATTACATAAAAGTGACTCAAATGCTTAACTAATAATCTTGAGTGCTTTTTTTTCAGATTTTTTTTAAATTTTATTTAAAGAGGGGAGAAGCAAAACAGAAAAAAGGGTAGTAACAATACAGAATTTCAAAAAAAATAAACAGTAAGAAATCACTATTTGATACATTACATATTGTTTTCTTGGATATAGTTGTTCAAGTTACAAAATTAAAGCATACAAAGTAGATATTCAAACAGTGAGGCTGCAAACAGTTCCATTCACCAATCCAACAAAAACTTAGTAACATGGTTATCAATCTGACACACTTAAGTATACATACAGTTATCTATTTTAGAGCACTTTCTTTTCCTCCTCTTGCTTTTTTTTAAATTTTCTTATTTAAAGAAAAAATTTTGAAACAGAAAGAGGGTAGAAACAATACAAAATCTCAAAAACAAAACAAAACAGAAAAAAAAATAGTAATCAGTAAAAAATCACTAGTTGATAATTACATAATTTCCTGTTAGATGCAGTTGTTCAAGTTACAAAAGTAAATTCCACAAAGTGGACATCCAAACAGTGAGACTGCAGTCAGTTTTGCTCATCCATCCAACTAAAACTTTAGCAACATGGTTATTAATTCCACACACTCAAATATACATGCAGTTATATCCTTTAGAATATTCACTTTTCCTTTTTTTCCTTTACAATAACTATAATCCATTCTCATAAACTACTTAGAAGTTCTACACATGTATAAGTCTCTACACATATACCTTGCCTTTCTGTATTAGAGGGAGAAACAAATCAAAACAAGTCAGCAATACAAATTCCTAGAGAAACACAAAATGAAAAGAACATACAAAAACACAACACTAGGTGATCTACAGTAGTCACTATGATGTCTCTAGTTATTTTCAATAAAATTGTCTGTATCATCAAATATAATATAAACAGCATTGCTTTACACTATTAATAAAATCTAAACATTTGAGACATTATAGGACTTCAAAGGCAGTTAACAATCAAACTAGAATGGGTATCCTATTGAATCCTGTCATCTTCAGAGTAGTTGCCCCTACCCTCAGACTCAACACACTCAAGCATACCAGATTCAAATAAAATCAGTCAAGATAAAACAGTGATATAACCAATTTTCTCTGTCTTATCTTTGCCATGCTATTTTTCTGTTGTTATTGGTTTACTTTTCTCCTTCATTCCACTGTCTGCCCCTTTCTTTGAGGCCTTTCTGCCATTATTCCTGGAACATTCATGATTTTCTTCTCTCTCTCTAGAATGTCCTTCAGTATTCTTTGCAGGGTTGGATTGGTGGTCACAAACTCCCCCAGTTCCTCTTTGTCATGGAAATATCTTGTCTCTCCATTAATTTTGAGAGACAGTTTTGCAGGGTACTTCATTCTGGGTTGGAGGTTATTTTCTTTCAGGGCTTGGAATATTCCACTCCAAGCTCTTCATGATTTGATGGTTTGCATTGAGAAGTCTGCTGTGATTTTGATGAGTTTTCTTTTATAGGTCATCTGTTTCTTTTCTCTGACCACTTTTAATATTCTGTTCTTGTGATGGATTTCTGGGATCCTGATTATTATATGTCTGGGTGTAGATCTGTTTGGGTTGTAGCTGGCTGGAGTTCTATATGCCTCATTTATCTGAACTTCACTGTGTTTGGGAAGTTTTCCTTAATTATTTCTGTGAATAGACTTTTTATTTCATTTGTATTTGTTGCTGCATCTTCATTCACATATTTTATTCTTAGGTTATAAATCCTCTTGTCATCTTCTAGCCTTTGTATCATTGCTTCCTGGTTCCTCGTTATTTTTAAGAGATCCTTCTTTTCACGATCATACTTTGCAAATCTATCTTCAAGTTTTGAAAGTTTGTCTTTTATTCTGTTAAAAGGTTTTGCCAGGTTTCAATGGAGTTTTCAATTTCCTGATATTCTCTTTGGAACTGTTTCATATATACTAGGTTTGGTTTATATTCTTCATCAAAGGCTTCTCTCCTTTCTCTGGGTTCCTCTATTCTTTCATTTGTGCCTACTTGAGGATTACCCAGGACTTCTTTTATTAATCTTCTTATGTCTTGCTTCACCTGAGTTAGAATTTCAGATTTAAATTCAACGATGAGGTCACGGATGTATTTCTTTATTTTCAATGAGGCTGTCTCTGACATTACAGGTTTGCTGCTCTCAACCTCCTCTGCATTTACTTCTGTTGAACTCACTTTCCCTGTTTCCGCAGTTGGGGACCTTTTGCTCTTTCTCTGTCTTGTCATGTTTCTGGCCCGCTTCAGACAGGTGAGTGGTGGAGGTCTCTGGACCTCTCATGTTGCTTACAGTTTTTCTGCAATGCACTTCCTAGGGAAGTACTGCCCCCCAGTCCACTGAGAATCTGTGAGTTGCATGCTGAGAGCTGGCTCCTCCCCCTATGCTAGTCAACCAGTTTATGCTTCAACAAGTTTGTGTGTTCCCTGGGGATGCCACTGGCACAGAAAAGCCTTGTCCTTGGCTACTGGGTTTTCAACCAGGGGCATGGCCCTGCCCAAGCAGATCCCACCAATCTGCTTTGGACTAGGAGTCATCAGTGGAAGCTGCCTTGGGTTTTGATTCAAGCCGGCCCTGCCCAACTCCAAAATGTCGCCCAGCCAGTCCTCCCAGTTTGGGGATTTTAGTTCCCATCACTCACCAAAGTTCATGCAGCTTGACTGGCTGTTTTCACTCCCTGCCACAGCACCTCCTCCAGCCAAGGGTGTGGAGCTCACCAACCCCCACTCTCAGCAGGGCCACCATCTCAGATTGTGAGTCACCTGACTTTAAGAAGGGCTGGTACAGCGATTGGGGCTTGCCCAGCTCTAGCCCTCTGTCAATGCTTCCTTTTCTTCTTTCTTTTTTCTTTTTTTCTTTTTCCTCAGTTTCTTCCTGGGTCATGAGAATTCCTCTCCTTTTGTCTGGCTTTCTCCATGTTGCCAGATTCCAGCATCTGAGTTGTTTTTATTTTTTTTTCCTCAGAGAGGCTCTCTTTTGCTGCCACTCAGTCGGCCATCTTGCAAGCTCTCTCTTGAGTGCTTATTTAAATCAGTATGTGGTATATTTCAACAAATATTGTATTTTTGGTATATTTTAGATATACATAGAGAATTTGTACATGTACATGATATATCTTAGGTTTTTTAACATTTCCCTCCTCTCTCTATAGCCCTCTTCCCCTCCTTATTTACAAAAGATAACAAATATTATATTTTCAGAAGATGTAAAGATTTATAGTCATTAAAACAAATTAAGTGTGAATCAGGCATTATAATTATAGTTTCTAAAATCCTTATTTGTCTTCATTTTTATCCTTGAAGTTTTAACTCCTTGGAGTGATGATTCAAGAATAAATTTTACAAAATTTAGGATTGAATTTATTCTTTTCCTATAACAGAAGCTCACTGAAATTTTTTTTGCAAAGTTAATAGGATATTGAATTTTATTAAATTTTGTTAGATGCCATTTCATAGTGGTACAAATATTCACTCTTCAGAAGCATTTCTTTTCATTCAGACACCTGAATGATTTCAATACAGTTTAGCTATATTTAAATAGCCAACATTTCTGACATTTAAAAATAAAATTTAAAAAATATTGGCTTTTGACTACTTTTGACTTTTCAAGTATATGGCGTCTTTACCAATTAAACTGAAAAGTCTTTTTGGCAAAACAAGTGAGAAGACAGCTTGTGAGAAGACAGCTTGTGAGAAGCATTTGACTGATAATGAACATGGCAAATACTGCCTGTTATTTATACAATCAAAACTTTTTTATCATACTCCAAATTTTGTGTTTATTTCTGGACCTTAAAAGTTGATAGTTTTTCTGGGTATGGTGGTGCACTCCTGTAACTCCAGCATTCAGGAGTCTGAGGCAGGAGGATCATTGCAAGTTCAAGATCAGTCTGGCCTATGAAGTGAGCCCAAGGTCAGCCTGAACTGCAGAGTGAAACCCTGACTCAAAAAGACAAAAAAAGAAGAGTTGATGGTTTATTTATGGTTTTGTAGATTAAGTTATTTATGCATGAAACAAAGTAGGAAAATATATTGAAAAATGATTATGTTTACAGAGGACTCTAGTGTGTCACATTTCTTAAATGTAAAAATATTTTAATGAATGTTAAGCAACATTTGAGAAACCAAACAAAACAACAAAATTTCAGTGTCATGTGTTAGTGAAAAAAATGAAGCCATTTTGTTGATAAAAAAAAAAGATGGTCATGCAGCTGGTTTCTCTTAGTTCACTAAGGGATAAGTTTTGTGTAATAATTTTCTGGACAATGTTTTATGCCTATATTTTGTACTCTGAACAGCTACTGTGAATATATGCAATGTGCTGATTATTGTTACTCTCCTACCACCCTGTTCTGAAACTGTCTTATTGTGATTTCTTACTTTTTTTGTTTAAAATTTAAAAAATAAAACCATTTGTTGGAATGCTTTACACTTTCCACAGAACAGAAACTAAAATAATCTCTGATATAATTAGTCATAAATACAGTGCTCAAAGGTTTTTTTGCCTGCATACATGAGTATTGTCTAAAACATGTCTTTTTGTAGCAGCAACACCTTCCACCATTGTGCTTGGCTCAATTAACAAATCTGTTATAACACCAAGCTTCCCTTTCACTTCTCTGGCTTAGTCCCCTGCTAAACTTTGTTTCTTACAGACATTTAAAACCTTCTACCACTGACATAGCTACTGGTGCTGCTGGAACTTAGCCACCTTCATTTCATGGCTTAGCAAAGTATCATCCTCCATCACCATAGGGCTCAGAGCTTCTGCCTCAAAAATTTCTCCTCTCATGGGTCTAAAATTTAAAGATTAATTATAATTGTCAAGATCATTACAGCTTCCACCATCTCCAAAATTGCTTCCATCATTACCAAATTCATTATAGCTTTTTCCACTACACCATATCCTCCTCCACCACAGCTGTCACCAAAACCACTTTGACAACTTGTTTCCATGATCAAAATTATCATTGCCACCAAAACTGTCTCTATGAACACCATCAAAACTTTCCAGAATTAATCTGACCTTTTTGAGTAGATGAAGCACTAGTCATTTGTTGCTTTGACAGAGCTTTTCTCACTTCACAGTTGTGACTGTTCACAGTATGGTATTTCTGAATGGCATTCTTACCCACTGAATCATGATCATCAAAGGTTACAACATCAAAGCATTTCTTCTTTATACTGCTGATTCAATCAGTTATGATTTCAATTACTTCAATTTCTCCATACTGTTCAAAATAACTTGGTGGGTTATATTCTTCAGTGTCTTCTTTAATGTCACCAACAAAGACCTTTTACACAGTTGAGTGGGCACCTGGTCTTTGAGAATCTTCCACTGACCTTATGTGGCCTAGCATTCATGGCTGCATCCACCTCCTCCACAGTGTCATAACTGACAAACCAAAACTGCTGAAGTGCTTGGTGTTTGGATCTTTTAGTACCACACAGTCTGTGAGTGTTCCCCATTGTTCAAAGTGGCTTCTCAAGGCCCGTTGCTTCCCTGCCACCCTGGGAACCTTGGTGAGTTGCACAGGAGAGAAATCCTACCCATCACCTCTCTACCACCTCCAGGAACCTTGGTGAGGTGTATGGGAAGAGAGAAATTCCATTCATTGCCTCTTGCTCATCCTAGGAACCTTGGCCCAGAGAAACCCAGGTGCATGGTTCATTCCCCTATACTACAAGATGAGCAGCAGTGTGGGTAGAACCTAGGACTTGGCAATAGGCTCATCCAGATGAACCCAGGGTAAATCAGCCTGGGTTACAAGGGAAAATGCTTTGTACAAAAACCCTTAATTGGCTCTGTTATGTAACTATAGACTTTGCTGCTATGGCCTAAAGTACAAAATCAATAGTTATCACAGTTCATCAATTTCTCAACTGTGCTTGATGCTATCATCATTGCTAATTGTACTATTATAGCTAATATGTTATATCTGTTGTAACCAGTTTTTCACCCTTGTGTAACAATATTGGGGGGCTCTGGGGTGACAACCTCACCACAGATACCAAAATTTTACTCTCAATTAATTGAGAAAGTAAGATTCAAGGATAGACATAAACCAAGAATCTCCTACACACAGAAGACATCCTGGAAGGACAGACATTTCCTAGAGAGGCCTTGATACTAGCAATATTGCTACCTACCACCAAATTCACAAGGATCATCACAGAAAACAAAATGAAAATTTCTTAAAATAAAATATGTCAAAATGAAGGAGTGAAATGCTGTCTCAGAACTCTAGTCCACCCAGAACAAGTCCAGTAGACATGGACCTAGAAGAAACTAGAAGTTGTACACCTGAAAATTTCTGAAATGACATCAACTGAAGTGAATAAATAACTCTATGAAGCTGCAGAGGAAATCAAATCAGAAATAAATCTCTCAGGTAAAAACAGAATGACAACCATACTGAAAGAATTGCTGAGCATATCTAAAAAAATACACAGATACAAAATAGAGCACCATAGGAAAATGCTGGAAACCTTGAATGAACAATATGCAAAAGAAATAGAATGCATGAAGCAGATTCAAACAGATATTTGGGAGAATAAAAACTCCATCAAAAGCTGGCAAAACTGCTGGAACAAAACTGAAGATAGAATTTCAGACTTTGAAGATAGGGTTGCAGCTAGAAATCATGAAAGGAAAGATCTCTTAAAAATAACAAGGAACCAGGAAGTAATAATTCGACAGCTGTGAAATGATGCAAAGAAAAACAATAAAGACTGATATGTGTCAACAAAAACAAATGACATAAAAAGACTACTTGCAGAAGGAAGAGCAGAAAATTTCCTAGGCATGGGAAAAGAATATGACATACAAATAAATGAGGCATAGTGAACTCCATTAGCCATAACCAAAATAAATCTATACCAAGACATATAATAATCAAGCTTTCAGAAACTCAACACAAGAACAGAGTACTAAAAGCTGTCAAAGAAAGGAAATTGATCACCTATCACCTATCAGCCCATCAGAATCCTGTTAGACTTTTCAAAACAAAATCACTAGGTCAAGAACTTGGTGTGAAGAATTTCAAGTCCTGAAAGAAAACAATTTCCAACCCAGATTGATGTACCCTGCAAAATTATCTTATAAATTAATGGAGAAATAAGACACTTCCATGACAAACAACTAAAGAACTTCATGACCACCAAACCCAACCCTACAAAGAGTACTGAGAGACATTCTAGAAAGAGACAAAAATGACCACAATTCCAAGAATAAAAGACAGAAAAAAACACAAAGCAGGGCAACTAATTAAACAGGAAAATTAAGGAACCAATATCAGGAAAATAACATGGTGAAGATAAGCCAATACATATCAGTTATAACCACTAATGTAAATGGGCTCAATTTATCAATCAAAAGAAACACACTAGCAGAGTGGATCAAGAAACAAAATCTGGCAATATGCTGTACCAAAGAAAAACATTATGTGCAAAAAAGAAATTCATAGACTGAAAGTGCAAGGATGAAAAATAATACTCAATGTGACAAGAACCCAGAAAAAAGCAGTAGGTAACTATTCTGTTTGCAGACAATGTGAACTTCAAACCAAGAATGACCAAAAGAGATAAAGAAGGTCACTACATAATTCTTAGGGGAAAATTTAAAGAGGAAGAGATAGCAATCATAAATACACATGCATCAAACATGGGAGCACTCAACTATATAAGAAAAATATTAACAAACATGAAAAATCAAATAAGCAATAGCGTAATTTTAATGGGGGACCTTAACACCCCATTGTCACAAAGAGATATACCAGCTAGACAAAACGTTAGCAAAGAGATAACAGAACTGAAACAAATCAGTGAACAAATGGACTTCCTAGATGTGTACAAAGTGTTCCACCCAACAATATCAGAATAAACAATTTTCTAAGTTATACACGGGATGTTCTCTAAAATAGACCTTATAGTAACCTATGGAACATGCTCAAGTAAGTGGAAAGGAATTGAAATTATCCCATGCATATTATCTAACAATGAAATTGGAAATTAATCACAAAAAAGCACTAAAAATTCCATAAATACAGGGAAATTAAACAACATCCTACTGAATAACCAATGGGTCACAGTTGAAATTACAGAAGAATTTAAACAATAAAACAAAATGAAAATGAAAGTATAACTCATAGGAATTTGTGAGATGCGATTAAAGCAGTCCCCAGAGAGAAAATTATCTTGGGGAATTCTCACATCAGGAAAATTAAAAAAGCACAAATAACTAATGACACATCTCAAGCTACTGGAAAAAAAAAGAGCAAGTCAAGTCCAAAGTCCATACAAATGAGGAAATTATAAACATCAGAACAGAAATTAATGCAATTGAGACTAAGAAAACAATACAAAGAATTTGCAAATTGAAGAGTTAGTTCTTTGAAAGAATAAATATTAATTGATAAACCCCTCACTAATCTTATCCAAAAATAGGAAAGAAAAAACTCAAATTCAAACAACAAAGAATAAAAAGGATAAAATCACAACAGATCCAGTGGAAATTCAGAAAATCATTAGTATCTATTTTGAAAATCTTTACTCTCATAAAATGGAAAACACAAACAAAATGGACAGATTCCTAGAAATATATGAATTGTCAAAGCCGAATCAAGAAGATATAAAAACTCTGAGCAACCCAATATCAGTTACTGAAGTTGAAAACATAATTAATAACTTATCAACAAAGAAAATCTGAGTTTCTGTTGCATTCATTGATGAATTCTACAAGAAATTTAGAGAAAATTTAACACCAATACTTCCCAAACTCTAATGAAATTGAAAGGGAAGCAATTCTTCCTAATTCATTCTGGGAGGCAAATAATACCCTGATACCAAAACAGAGAAAGACCCAACCAAAAAGTAGAACTGCAGGCCTATCTCCCTAATGAACTTAGATGCAAAAATTGTCAGTCAAATACTAACAAAGAGAAGGCAGAAAATCATCAAGAAGATTATACGGCACAACCAACTGGAATTCATCCCAAGAATGCAGGGGTGGTTCAAGATACACACATCAATAAATGTAATACACTATACTAACAGAGCCAAAGGCAAACACCACATAATCATCTCAATAGATGCAGAAAAAGCTTTTGATAAAGTCCAACACTCATTCATGATAAAAAAAAAACATACAGAAAACAGGAAAAGATGATATCTACCTCAATCTGATAAAAGCCATTTATGACAAACCAACAGCCACCATCATACTAAATGGTCAAAAAGTGAAAACTCCCACTCTAAAATCAGGAGCAAGACACAGATGCCCACTATCACCACTCCTATTCAATGTAGTTCTGGAAATGTTAGCCAATGTTCTGGCTATACAAGAGAGAGAAATAAAAGAAATAAGGATAGGAAAGGAAGAGTTGAATTATCATTATTTACAGATAACATGATACTTTACATAAAGACACCAAAAACTGCATGAAATTACCCCTAAACTTAATAAGCAAATTCAGCAGCATAACTCAGTACAAAGTCAGCACTCAAAAATCAATCACATTCCTGTGTATAAACTTCAAATTCACTGAAACAGAAGTTAGGGAAACAACACCTTTCTCAACAGCATCCAAAAAACCAAAATGCTTAGGAGTCAATCTAACAAAGAAAATAAAGGATTTACATATTGAAAATTACAGTACTTTGAAAAAGAAGATTGAAGAGGATCTCAGAAAATGGATAAGATATTTCTTGCTCATGAATGGGAAGAAAAAATATTGTGAAAATGGCCATACTCCCAAAATTGTTATACAAATTTAAGGCAATCCCAATCAAAATCCATTAGCATATTTCACAGAACTGGAAAAAACATTCCTAAAATTCATCTGGAAACAGAAGATGCCTAAAATAACAAAGGAAAGTCTAGCAACAAAGACAAGGCCAGAAGCGTCATAATCCCTGACTTGAAATTATACTACAAAGTTACTGTAATAAAATCAGTATGGTACTCACAAAAAACAGACCTGAGGATCAGTAGAATAGATTAGAAGATGCAGACAGGGCTGGGGATTTACCTCAGCAGCATAAGTGCCTGCCTTGCAAGCGCAAAGTCCTGAGTTCGATCCCTGATACCAAAAAAAAAAAAAAAAAAGTTCAGCCAGAAGATGCAGACATAACTACAAACATACTCAGCCACCTTATGTTTGACAAAGGAGCCACACGTTCACTGGAAGAAAGCCTCTTCAACAAATGGTACTGAAAAAACTGGCTCTCTACATGCTGAAGAGTAAAACTACATCCATGTCTATCATGATACACTAAAGAGGAAATGGATCAAAGATCTAAATATTAAAACTGAAACACTAAATCTACTGGAAAAGGAAGTAGATAAAATCTTCAAGACAAAGGGAGAGGCAGAGAGTTCATGAAAAACCTAAACAGCACAGGAAAAGAATAAACAGCTTGGATTTCATTTCATTGAGGCTTTTGCACATCAAAACAAATCACCAACAGAGTAAAAAGACCACCCACAGAGTGGTAAAAAGTTTTTTCCAACTGTCTCTCAGACAAAGGACTTCTATGTAGACCTTATAAAGAATTGAAAAAAATCAGACCCACTCCCAAATTCAGAGACCCAATCCAAAAATTAGCAGTTGAGTTGAACACTTTTCAGATGAAGAAATGAGTGGCAAATAAATAAGTGAAAAAACGTTCAACATCATTGGTCATCCAACAGGTGAAAATTAAAACAACACTGAGATTCCATCTCACCCCAGTAAGAATGGCTATCATCCAGAAATCAGCCAATAAAAAATGCTGATGGAGTTGTAGAGAAAAAGAAACATTTTACCACTGTTCATGGGAACGTAGACTGGTGCAACCACTGTGGAAATCAGTGTGGAGACTCCTCAAAAAACTAGGATTAGAGGTCCCATTCAACCCAACTATTTCATTTGTATTTTCCCAGAAGAATTTAAACATCATACCACAGTGATATACTGTGCACCTATGTTTATAGAAGCACAATTTGTAATAGCTAAATCTTAGAAACAACCCAAATGCCCATCAATGGAAGAATAGATTTTTTTTAAAAAATGTAGTATTTCTACTCAGTTGTAACAAAGGATAGACTTGAGACATTTATAGGGAAATCAGTGCAACTTGAAACCATACTCATAAGTGAAATAAATCAGATTCACATGTGTAAACATTGTATTGTCTCCTCAGTGTAAGATGAAAAAACAAATAGGATCCAAATGTACAGCTATGAAGTGAAAGGAAGCTGTTCAAAAAGAAAGAAAAACTGGAATGGAATAAAGAAGAAAAGAAAAAAAGAAAAACAAAACCAAAAAACAGTTAAGATAGTTACACTATTAACTGATATCAGTTCATTGAAAAGAAAGTTGCATCAATTTTACATGCCTATAGCTTGTAATAGGAGCAACTACTTTGAAAATAACAATACATTGTATGCTAACCATTGTTACTCTCCTATAATCTTATTTTGAAATTTTATACCATTGTTTTTTGGGGGGTTTTTTCCTTAAAAAAGTTTTTAAAAAGAAAAAATATTAATGGAACACATTAAAAGAGACAAAGAAAAGGGAGAAAGAGACAGAGACTATACTGAGGGCCTGTTCAAACAAATAAAAAAGTGATATTAAAAGGGGGAAAGAAAATGCATGGTAAATCTCCAACTTCCACCAAAAGAAAGAATAGTAAAAAATCAAAAACATATCAAAAGAGGAATAAAAAAATATTAAATGAATTGGTAACAAAAGAAAAGAGAGAAAAAAGCTCTTATGTAGTTTCAGAGGATTGTCTTCTTCCAGAGCCAGTAGCCTTTAATCTTACAAATCATGTTCCTCTTTGCCCCTCTTTACAGTCTGTAAGTTTGTGTAGAGATTACTAGGCTCAAAGGGACCTCCCTCCTTAATGATTTTGGCAGCTGTTTGTACAATGCTATCAAACCAGGTGTGGTTCTGAGGATCTTGTAGATTCCTGCTGATTAGAGACCAAGTTGGTTACCTGATGTATATGTCAGTGTCTGTGAGACAGGCTCCAGACAGCAGGCAGATGCAGGCCTAGTGAGGTCACAGGACTCTGGGTGGTGGTCAGAATACTGGGCAAAAACAGGCAGGCTCTTATTCTTTGCTGTTTAACCAGAAGACTGGCTTATTGGGCTAGGCAGAGACTATACCTGGGGTTCTGGCAGTATGCAGGGTGGGATGTGGGATTCAGATGCATCCAAAGAGGAGGCCATGTGCCTAGTGTTGAGTGGACACTGTCACAGTTCAGGCATACCAGGCAGAGATTAACATGAGCTTAGAACATCCCAGGTGAAATCAGATTGCCTGGAGACTGGTAGTAGATGTCAGTCTCTGTGGGGTCTTGGACTGGAGCAGGACCATGAGAGCTGGATGTGGGTACAAGTGAGTCCAAAGTGCTGAGTACAGACTAAAATCAGACCAGCATTAGCTCTGTGTGTCAGATGGATGTCCCACTTGGTGTGATATAATTACAGACTCCTGGTGGTGATTGGGTGTGCCCCAGATCCAATACTGAAGACTCCTGACACAGGCAACAATTTGTCTGAGAAAGGGTGGCTGGGGATGGAGCAGCTCAAGTGAGGCTAGACTCTGCTGCTTTGGGAAGTTCTCAAAATGACTGTTCCCTCGGTAGGTAAGGATGGAGGCTCTGCATGTCAATCCTCCTGGACCACTTTTCCTCTTAAACTGTTAGGAAAAAGAAAAGAAGAAGAGGTATGAGCTCAACAGGACAGATTTATTGCAGAACAAACCTGAGAGGGATTGCGGTGGCATTATAGACCAGACCACCTGCTCTTTTACAGGCTATGGGATCTTCTGTAGGATCACAGGAAATGGGGAGTTGAGGAGAACAAGACTTGAGATACCACAGCAATAATGGCTGCCCAAGGACAAGGCTTGGGAAAGGGCAAGAAGTAGTGGCTACTATCAATAGCAGGGCTGATAGTGTTGAGTCCCTAAGTGCAGCTCTGGTGGGCAGGGTGGTTTAGAGGAGTCTCTGATCAGAATGGTGGTGGTCATTCCTTCATAAAATCCTATGCATTGTTTAATCTTCCAGTCTCTTCATTCAAACTGATTTTTGCATCAGGTTGTATATCTCTCTTCTTCTTCCAGCCACATCAGAGACTCTCAGACATGCCTCCTCCTCTACTCAGCCATGTTGCATCTTCTTTCCACAATTTCTTAACTGTCATTTGTGTTAACAATAATATCCCCAATTCTGCCCTGTTTCCTATTTTGATGATTAAATTGAATAATATATTAACAGTTAACCATGCTTCATGTGTAGCAAATGTTCAGTTTATGACATATTTTCTAACAATAACAATATAGGAAAGATTAAAATTAGTATTAGTTTTGAAATCACTGAAGAAAATACTCAAACATTTGTTTTAAAATCACAAAATTACAAAGAAGTTGTACTTTTGATAATATTAAACACTTTTATCTTTTCAAAACTAAGTAAAAGTAATATTCTTTTAAGTATTCAGATGCTATTACTCTAGTGACAGAGCTATATAATTGGAATATAAATAAATTTTCCAAAGGAATTATTCCTTATAAGGAATTACCATGATAGTTTGGCAGTTTGTATTATATATGATTCAAAATAACCTGCTAGCTTGCAAAGTCTTCATGATTGTTTTGATATAATTATTTTTAATGTGATAAATGCAAGGTACGTTACATTATCATGCTTGAAATAGTAAACTTACTTTTTCACAAAGTGCAACTGTTGGGGGTTTTTGGTTGTTGTTGTTGTTGTTGTTATTCTGGATGTGTTTTAATTTTTCTTATTGTTCCTTAGGGATGTTATCCCATAAGACTTTCCATAGAGAAGCATTTGCACCTTTTAAGTAATTGGAAATGAGTACTTCCTAGCTTCTGATAAATCATCTCAGATATCATAGTTATTGTGATGGCTTGTGAGATGGGATAGTTGGACATATTATCTTATTATTAATCTGGCTTTAAATGAAGACTTTAATAGAAACCTTTATTAACTAAGGTAGATGCACAACCATGTAATCATATACATCTGACAGTGAAGAAAGTTTACTAAATTACTAAATCCTATGTACCTGTTCTCTCTACTTGGAACTAACCTGAGAGATAATTTTAAGTCAGTAATCCTATCAGTGAAACTAAGTATTGTTTTCTAATGAGTATATTTGCCTTTAATTGTGGTTATTTCTGTATTCTGGAAAGAATAAAAGATACCAACATATACTTCTAATGGGAGGTAACACAGTGGTGGTTTTCTTTCAATAATTTAGGAATAATTGCACATACCATGTAAATCACCCAAATGCAGTAAATAGTAATTTAAACCTAATATTTAACTTTTCTTTTTGTGAAACACTAATAATTACTCATTTTCTATATTATGAGTTTATCGATTCAAAAAGACTAATTTTCATTTATATACTTAAACCTTTATCTCTAGTGTATCTTTCATTGTTCAAACCAAACACTGCACAGCAGTACTATGGAAGGAATGATGATTATTCTACTTCTCTCTGGATAAAATCCAAACAGTTTAAAAATCTATCAAGCAATAAGGTTGAAAAACATTTTTCTTACACAACTGACTTCATACATTTAAGTACATTTTTAAAAATAGGAAAAATAACACATTTCCAACTGCTGATGCTGATTAACACATAAGCAATGACAATTGTTTTTGATGATTATTATTTGCCAAATGAGTACTCCTTGAAGAACACATGTCTACTTCTTGACTTTCAAACTGTGCTGATAACTATATTTAAAGAACAGAAACACTCAATGTGTTTTGCAAAAAAAGTAGATGTCATAACACAGCCAAGTTAGCAAAGTGAAAAGTACCATATTTAGATGAGATTAAGAATGACTTTGATTCCTATGTGGCTCTTTGAGATCTGACATTTCCACCAAAAGCCTGAAGATTGTTTCTTGGAAAATTAGTATAAGAAAAGAAGAAATATACTAAAAAAAAGTGAAATCAGAAAACAGTTGCTTACTAAAGGGATAAAACTGATAAATGAAAGAACAGAGGGTTCTTGAATTTATAGAGATAATGGCCTAAACCATGCAAAAGGAAAAAATTCTGTTTTAAGCAGTAAAATAAAAAGAAAAATATCAAAACTGTCATAAAAATATTGATTTATAAATTTTAATTAAGGAGATGCGATGTACTATTAAATACTCATTTTTAAAAAGGGAAATTTGAATAAAAATAAGTTGCAATTGATTATTTCCTTTGATACAATATTAAGAATGATGATTTTTTTTAAACTAAAAATATGTTGGTTGTAATTTAATATCTCACTATAAAAGAATTTTATTTTAGCACTCTTTTTATAGCTGCATTCACCCTATGTACTCATCATAAAAGATATACTAAGTTTATACAAATGCTTTTGCAATATGGTATCTGTTATGGCTTGTGTTTCGATGTCACCTCAAACCTCGTGCAGTCAGAGACGGGGCTTTTTCAAAGGTGGCTGGATCTAAAAGGCATGATTGATTAATGATGCAATGCTGTGATTAAGGGCATGTGATTACTAAATCAGCCTACTGAGAGGTTTGGCACCACACTAATGCTAGTAACCTGGATACAATGTAAGGGACGGAAAGAGTCTTGTCTCTTGCTAGCTTGCTTTTGCTGTCTTCTGCTTGCCATTAACTTGTTCTCTTCTATGATACACTTCTGCTAAGTCACCCTCTCTTGGAGCCAATAGGTTATAGGCTGAAGCATCTACAAACTGTGAGTTAAAAAACCTTTCCCCTTTTAACTTTGGATGTTAGGTATTTTTGTCTCAGAAATGAGAAAAAAACTAACACAGTATCTAAAATACACAAATATTTGTTATAGAGATGTATATTATCTGTGTCCTTGCTCCAAAATATTATTACCTACATAGATAAAATTATTTAAAGAATTTCTTATTTTTCAATATTTTGAATACCTTTTTTTCACTGCTAAAGTGAAACATTTAGCCTATACTATATAATAGAGAGTTCAATTAATTGTTTTCTGAGAAAGGTAAATTTTGTACTACTGTAAAACTGTTTTCTCTTCAGAAACTTGTTTTATCTGTTCTCATTACTGAGGCCTATTACTTTGGATATATATACATATATATATATAGTGTGTGCGTGTGTGTGTGCGCACTGGGGATTGAATTCACAACCTTGTGCTTGCCAGGCAGATGCTTATGCCACAGAGCTAAATTCCTGGCCCATAACTTTCATTTATTATTGTGTATTTTCTAAGGACATAATCAGAGGAACAGAAAGTAAAACTCTTTAATTTCATAATGTATAATTTCCTTGAATAGTTGTATTTTTTTATAGATTTCACAATACTGTTGTATAATAGTAGGGACAGTCAGTATCATTTTATATTTTTTATTTTGGTGAAAGAGTACTTCTAGGATGCAATTAATCAATTATTAATGCCTGTTCACTTGGACTTGCCCTACACAGAAATCTTGGTATTGTTTTAACTCTGGAATCTATATGAGATGATAAATATAAATTGATATTCTCTAAGATATTCCTTTGGTCTTATATAATGCCTACAAATTAGCATAAAAAGAACACAATTATTAAACATTTGGGTCATCATTGTATAATTTAAGTTAAATCTAAACTATTCACATACAATGAATAATTTTATAGTACTGTACAACAAAATTACAGCTCCATGTGAAACTGAGCCAAAAATAATTTGAACCATATTTTAATATTAGAAAATGTACAAGCATATGTAATTACTGTACATATTTAGTCATTCATGATAGAAATAAACATTAGAGAAAAAAGACAATTTTTTAACAACCATAACATTTTTACATGCAAGCACAGACATGCATGCACACACATACATACCTCTCATATTTTTCTCTCAAGTTTTATGTATTCGTGTGCCAATCAGTCACATTGTATTGTGTATGACATAGTATTGCACAGTCAATTATATGTTTTAAATTTAATATTCTATGTCCAAGATTTATTCATATTTCATATATATAGTTTAAACACTTTATTTGCAGTAAAATATGATGTTTTAAGCCACAGTACTATGGTTTATTTTTCATTTTTAAACTTTTTTTACTTGTCTTTCAAGTTATGTTTAGCTTAGTTGTTTGTTTACAGTTATTTGGATATAGCACACAACTACAACCTTTTCTCTGTATACTGGAAATATATTAATAAAATGAAAATTGTTTATTCTTAGAAGATATTATATGGAATTTTTTAATTAGCTTTGTAAATTTTTTCAATTTATTGAAATTAGAACATAGGTATTAACAACAGTTAGTGTTTTTGTATCTATTTTTGCAGTTTACAATTAATAGTTGAATATTTCTTCAGAAAAGTATTCTATTTCTTAAAATCTAATTTCACTTTCATAAAAATGCCAGTGGATAGACACCATTTTTTATTAGTTTTAAAACAAAAAAGATAAAAATGATACAGAATTTCAAAACAAAACATTAGGAAATTAACACTAATTAATATATTGCACATCATTATCTTCAAAGCAGTTGTTCAGATTACAATATTTAGGCTTGAAAAAAATGTTCAAACAAACAATGGAAACAAAAACTGTTTTTTTGAGAAACTAGCAGAGATTAGTAGTATAGTTATATATCTTGTATGTATAGACACATATATACATATAATCTTTCCCTTTTTTTTCTTTTCTCCTTTTCCTTATCCCAGTTGTTCTTGCCTTTTGAGCACTTTCTTTCCTTTTCATTATTACAATATCTATTGTACATTTTGGATCTTATTTAATCATCCAGGTTTTTTTTACACTAGAGACACAATACGATATTTACACATGAAAGTCTGATTTATTTCACTTATGAGTATGGCCTTGCATCCATTTGCCTATAAAAGCCTCAAATCTATCCTTCTTTATAGCTGAGTGACTCTCCATTGTATAAAAATATCATTAAAATACCAAATTTTTTTATCCATTCTGTGGTTAATGGGCATTTGGGTTGTTTCCAAGATTTAGCTATTACACATTGTGCTGATATAAACATGCATGCACATATATCACTGTGGCATGATGTTTTCAATTCTTCTGAGAAAATACCCAGAAATGACCCAGGGATTTGGCTCAGTGGCAGGCATAAGCACCTGCTTGGCGAGCACAATGTCATGAATTCAATCCCCGGTACAAAAAAAAAAATTGTTTGTGTGGAAAATACACAGAAAGAGAACAATTGAGTCAAATGGAACCTCTAATCCTGGTTTTTTGAGGACTCTCCACACTGATTGCCACATTGGTTGTACCATTGTACACTCACACCAACAGTGAAGGGTTCCTTTTCCCCACAACCCCACCAACATTTGTTATTGGTTGATTTCTTGATGACAGCCATTCTTTCTGGAGTAACAAAGGATCTCTGTGTTATTTTAATTTGCATTTCTCGAATGACCAGTGATGTTGAACTTTTCTTCATGTGTTTATTTGACATTCATATTTCTTCATCTGAGAAGTGTGTGTTCATCTCAGATGCCCATTTTATTACTGGATCATTCAATTTGAGTTTTCAATTCTGTTTCAATTTCAAACTAATGTTTTTTAGTTCTTTTTATGTTCTACAAATCCCTTGTTTGTGGGACAGTTAGCTAAAAATTTTCCCATTCTGTGGGTTTTACTCTTTCTAGGGACTAGGGATATAACTCAGTGGCACAGTGTGTCTGCCTGGCAAGCACAAGGTCATGAGTGATTCCTGCTACCAAAAAAAAAAAAAGATTTAATGTTTATATCTTGATCCATTAGACTTAACTGCATGATGACAGACTTCAGTCTAGTTGTAGTCTTTGGCCTGTGAAAAGTCAATTTTTGCACCACCATTTAATAAAAAGATTTCTTCCAATGAACACGTATGGCCACTTTGTCAAAGATAAGGTTATGAGTATCTTTGTAATTGTGTCTTCATGTTCTAATCTGTTTTGCTGATCCTCTCCTATCCTTATTCCTTTTATTTCTCTCTCTTCTCTAATTGTTCTGGCTAACATTTCCAGAACTACATTGAATAGGTGTGGTGATAGTGGGCATCTATGTCTTGCTCCTGATTTTAGATTGGAAGTTTTCACTTTTTGACCATTTAGTATGATGGTGGCTGTTGGTTTGTCATAAATGGCTTTTATCAGATTGAGGTAGATATCATCTTTTCCTGTTTTCTGTATGTTTTTTTTTATCATGAATGAGTGTTGGACTTTATCAAAAGCTTTTTCTGCATCTATTGAGATGATTATGTGGTGTTTGCCTTTGGCTCTGTTAGTATAGTGTATTACATTTATTGATGTGTATATCTTGAACCACCCCTGCATTCTTGGGATGAATTCCAGTTGGTTGTGCTGTATAATCTTCTTGATGATTTTCTGCCTTCTGTTTGCTAGTATTTGACTGACAATTTTTGCATCTAAGTTCATTAGGGAGATAGGCCTGCATTTCTCTTTTTGGTTGGGTCTTTCTCTGTTTTGGTATCAGGGTATTATTTGCCTCCGAGATTGAATTAGGAAGAAATGCTTCCCTTTCAATTTCATTAAAGAGTTTGGGAAGTATTGGTATTAAATCTCCTCTAAATTTCTTGTAGAATTCGTCAGTGAATTCATCTTTGAGCTTTTCTTTGTTGGTAAGTTAATAATTATGTTTTCAACTTCAATAACTGATATTGGGTTGCTCAGAGTTTTTATATCTTCTTGACTCAGCTTTGGTAATTCATATGTTTTAGGAATCTATTCATTTCTTCTGTGTTTTCCAGCCTACACAAGTGAAGATTTTTTAAATATTGGTGATCTTCTGATCTGTAGTAATTTCACTCTTTTCATTCCTCATTACATGAATTTGAGTTTTTTCTTTTCTTTTCTTTTCTTAATAAGATTGGCAAGGGGTTTATCAATTTTGTTTATTCTTTCAAAGAACCAACTCTTTGATTGGCTAATTCTTTGTATTGTTTTCTTAGTCTCAATTGTGTTCATTTCTGCTCTGATTTTTACAATTTCCTTCCTTCTACAAGCTTTGGTCTTCTTTCTCTAGAAGCTTGAGATATAATATTAGGTTGCTTATTTGTGTGCATTCTTTTTTCCTGATGTGACAATTCATTGCTATATATTTCCCTCTTAGAACTTATATTGTATCCTACAAGTTCTAGTATGTTGTATATGAATTTTCATTGAACTTTAGATATTCCTTAGCTTCTTCTTTAGTTTTGTCTGTAATTCATTGGTTGTTCAGGAGGGTGTTATTTAATTCCATGATTTTATACAGTTTTTGCAATTTATTTTGCCATTAATTTCCATTTTCAGTACACTATGGTCAGATAGTATGCATGGGATAATTTCAATTCCTTTCCACTTACTTAAGGATGTTCTATGGGCTACTATCAGGTATATTTTAGAGAACAAACCATGTGCAGCTGAGAAGTGTTCTGATGCTGTTGGATAGAACACTGTAAGCATCTTTTTTTAATTTTATTTAAAGAGAAAAAAACAGAAAAAATCATAGAAATAATATAGAATTTTAGAAAAAATAAACAGTAAGAAATCACTAGTTGATAAATTACATACTGTCCTCCTAGAAATAGTTGTTCAAGTTACAGAATTAAAGCATACAAAGTGGACATTCAAACAGTGAGGCTGCAAAGAGTTCTGTTGAATGATCCAATAAAAACTTAGCAGCATGATTATCAATCCTACACATTTAAACATATATGCAGTTATATCCTTTAGAGCAATTTCTTTTCCTCCTTTTGCTTTTTAAGTCCATTATCTGTCTAGTTATATCATGTTTCAGCTTGCTCAGTAACTTACTGATCTGTTTTTATTTACTTTATTTGTTGTTATTTACTTTTTAATCACCTTATATATTTCTCTTGCTTTGTTTTTGAGTTTCTCATCATCCATGCCCCATGGATCAGCTATGGTGGAGTTGGGAGTTCTTTGCAGGTATTTTGTCACTTTGTTATCTTTTGCTTTTTTTGAAGGTAGCAAAATACAGCCAAACAAAGCCGAACAAAACCAACCAAGACAGTACAGTGAAATTGGCACAGAACCTCATAACAAGTCACCAGGACAACAGCAATACACACAACAGTACATCCCATTCTCTTCACAATAGCTGTTCTTTCAGTCAGGTAGAGCAAAATGGAAGGAAACACCAAACTTATAAAGACAGAATATTGAATAGGGCAGTAGCATTAATCAGAACTGAGCAAAACAGTGGTAAAAATATTTGCCTTCAAAGAGATGGTGGAAGGAAATCCCCCTTACTTGCCACACTGCATAGGTTCATCCTCCCAAGTGATACTCAGACCTCTAGCTCCCACTTGCTAGCAGTGGGGGAGAGGGGGATGGATATATGATTCTTAGCCTGCATGCTGGCAGGCCCACAGCTGTTTACCAAAGCAGTGAGCTGACTTCTTGTTTTCCCAGCGCCCCAAGTTCCAACACAGTGTGGAGCTCAGGAAATGCCAATGGTTCTTGCCCTGGAGTGGCCACAGTTTGTCAGGCCACAGCCACTTACCATAGCAGTGACCTGGCTGCTTGTTTTCCCAGTGCCCCAAGTTCCACACAGTGCAGAGCTCAGGAAATGCCAATGGTTCTTGCCCTGGAGCGGCCACAGTTTGTCAGGCCACAGCCACTTACCATAGCAGTGACCTGGCTGCTTGTTTTCCCAGTGCCCCAAGTTCCAACATGGAACAGAGCTCAGGAAATACCAATGGTTCTCATCCTAGAGTGCCCGCAGCTTGTCAGGCCACAGGTGCTTACCAGAGTGGCAAGCTGTTTGCTTGTTTTCCCAGTGCCCCAAGTTCCAACATGGCCTGTAAACATCTAATGAGTACATTCCTTCACAGATTTGATTCCGTTCTGTTAATTTTTTTTTTTTTTGGCTGACTTTTTGTCTAGTTGATGTATCTCTTCATGATGATGGGGTGTTGAGGTCCCCCATTACAATTGTGTTATTGTATTGATATTTGATTTTTCATGTGTATTATTAAATATCTTATATATTTGGGTGCTCCCATATTTTGTGCATATATATTTATGATTGTTATCTCTCCCTATATAATTTTTCCCCTAATAGGTATGTAGTGACATTCTTTTTCTCTTTTGCTCATTCTTGATTTGAAGTTCACATTGTCTGCAAACAAATAGCTATCTCTGCTTTTTTCTGGGTTCTTGTCACATGGAATACTGTTCTCCACCCTTTGACCTTCAGTCTATATGTTTCTTTTTCAGTTATATGCTTTTCTTGTGTATGGCAGATAGTTGGATCTTGTTTCTTGATCCATTCTGCCTATTTCTTTTGTTCTATTGGTGTTCTGTGAATTGTGGTCATTACTATCTCTATCTAGAATATCATTCAGTACTCTTTCTAGATTTGGTTTGGTGGATATCAATTTCTTTAGTTGTTCTTTTCATGTAATATCTTATTTCTCTATCAAATTGAAAGATAATTTTGTAGGGTATATCAATCTGGGTTGAAAGTTGTTTTCTTTCATGATGTGAAATACTTCACTACAAGCTCATCTTGACTTGACAGTTTGTGTTGACAAGTGGGCCATAGTTCTAATGGGCTTTCTTTGATAGGTGATCCATTTCTTTTCTCTAACAGCTTTTGGTATTCAGTTTTTATGCTGGCTTTCTGGGATCTTGATTATTATATGTCTGGAAATAGATTTATTTTGGCTATGGCTATTTGGAGTTCCATATGCTTCACTTATATGTATTTCAGATTCTTTTCCCATCATTGGAAAATTTTCTGCCATTACTTCTACAAATAGTTTTTGTATATCATTTGCATAGACTGCTGTGTTTTCATTGATGCCTATCAAACTTATATTGCTTTTCTTTGCATCATCATTGAGCTATTGAATTATTATTTCATAGTACCTTGTTATATTTAAGTTATTTTCTCCATGTGGGCCCTGCCCAGCAACCCTTGGGCAACCAGGAGCCACTGCATATTAAGTGATATGATCTGAAGGCCTCCATAGTCATCTTTAACTAGTTGTGCTGTCAAGGGATTTTGCTTGGAACCTGGTAGGGCCACACCCAGCATCCCTAAACAGTCTGGGATCTTTGGGTCATCACTTGGGTCCTGATTGGGCCCCACCCAGCAACCCCCAGGTAGCCAGGAACCACCACGTGTTGAGAAGAATGACATGAAGCTCTTCCATAGCTAACTCTACCTATCTGTGCAGCCCCAAGACCTTGCTCAGAACCTGAGTGAACCCCACTTAGTGATCCCAAGAAGCCAGGGAGATTTAGTGTGCCACTTGGTGTGAGCTGAAGGCCTGACCAGTGTGCTCCACATATCATTTAGCCTTAGTTTGCCACTCAGAATCTGGTAGAGCCCTGCCCAGTGACTTCATACAGATAGGGAGCTTCAGTGAGCCACATGGGATGTGCTAAAGATCTACCCAATGCACCTCTCCCTCATTTGGAGAGACTTTGAGTGCACTTGAGACCCAGAAAGGACTTCCAACTCAACTGGGGAAACTCCAGTATGGACAGCCATCTTCAATTCAAGAAACAGGTGAAACTTTGCATTCAACTGCCCCAGAAGGATACAGAAAATAACAAAAGGAAAGAACAAACTGCCATCACAAACACCCAGCTCATCCCAAACAAGCCTAGGAGTCATAGACACAGAAGAAAATATAATCCATACATTGGAAACTTATGAAATGATAACAACTGAAGTAAAGAAAAAATTCCATGAAGCTATAAAGGAATGCAGATCAGAAATAACCTCCCATGTGAAAGAAGAAATGACAATGGTAATGAAAGAAATACTGAACACATCTAAACAAGACATATTTTACAAAATAGAGAAACATAGCAAAACAATTGAAATTTTGAACAAACAATATAAGAAAGAAACAATGCATGAAACAGGCTCAAAGATATATACAGGAAATCAAAAGTTCCATCAAAAGCTAACAAAACCACCTCAATAAATGCAAAGATAGGCTTTCAGACCACAAAGATAAGATTGCAGCTGGTGAACAAGAAAGGAAAGATCTCTTTAAAATAACAAGGAGCCAGAAAATAACAATTCATCTGAGATTCCCTGGACTTTGTCTTTCTCCTCCTTATGGAAAGGTATTATTAGTTCCTCTTGGTGGAAATCTCTGTTAACTATACTCATAATTATCTTATTAATTCTACTCTTTTGCCCATGCATACTTAACTGTTTCTTTGGCTTTGTCTCCTCCAGACTTAAAGCTGTGCACATACCCAAGATGAAAATACCTAGTATCTATCGAGGGTCTCTAGACAGGGTCTCTGTGGAAGTACCCCTGACTGTTGTTCAAAAACTGCATTCCTGTTCAGCCTGAAGCAGCTAGATGAGTCTTCTCTCACAGCAATTTGGGTTACTTCTTCAGAGGGGGGAATGTTACAGGCAACTGAGCTAACTAGAAATATTATAGGCAGTTAGGGCTAGGCCCTCAAAGAAGCTGGCACAGAAGACCAGATGTCTGATGACCTTGGAAGAGACACACACACCTCTTGCCATGGGCCAGATCTCAAGACAAAGGACCAAACAAATGCATCTGCTTCCTGGGGACTGCATTCTAATTAGTTCCCTCTTACCCTGGAGCCACTGTCCCATCCCTCTAGGGTAAAGGTCACAACCCCAAGAATGCCTGCTCTCTACATGATTTGCTTTCCCATTTGTTCCTAATGTAGTAAATTTTACCTAAACTATTGATCTTATTGGCTAGCTATAGTTATGTCCCACCTTATGCCCATCTGCTTTGTGAGTTCTCAGTCCTTCCCCACCTTGAACCCATGGTTTTACTCTATAAAAATCCTTGGAAAAGACAGAGTCTTGGGCAACCCGCTTGGGACCCCCTTCTGTTTCTCTTCAGGCAGAAGCTTTCTCTCAATAAATATATTCTACTCTTCAGAAAATAACAATTCAATAGTTCCAAGATGATGCAAAGAAAAACAACATAAGATTAATAGGTGTAAATGAAAAGGAAAATGACAACACAAATGAGATCAAAAGACTGTTTACAGAAGTAACAGCTGAAAAATTTCCAAACATAGGAAACGAAACTGATATACAGATAAGTGAAGCATACTGGACTCCAATAAGCCATAGCCAAAATAACTCTACACACAGACATATAATAATCAACATCCCAGAAATTCAACATAAGAGCAGAATGTTAAAAACTCTTAGAAAAAAGAAATCAATCACCTATAAAGGAAAGCCCATCAGGATCACAGCGGACTTCTCAACACAAACAATGAAATCAAGAAGAGCACAGAGTGAAGTATTTCAAATCCTAAAGGAAAATGACTTCCAACCAAGACTGATGCACACTGCAAAACTATCCTTCAAAATCAATGGAGAAATGATACTTCCATGATAAAGAACAGCAGAAGAATTTCATGAACACTAAACCAACCCTGCAAAGAATATTGAATATATCTAAACAGACATAAAATAACTATGACTTCAAGAACACTAACAAGAAAAAATCACTAAGCAAAGCAAACAACTAAACAGAGGGGAAAGGTAAAGAACCAACAGCAGATGGATAACATGACAAAAATAAGCCAATATATGTATGAGTTATAGCCATTAATGTAAATAGCCTCAATTCACCAATTAAAAGAAACAGACTGGCAGGGTGGATAAAGAAACAACATCCAAACATTTGCTGCATGCAAGAAGCCCATCTAACCCAAAAGGAAATTCATAGACTGAAAGTCAAAGGATGAAAACAATACTTCATGCAACAGGAAGCCAAAAAGAAAGCAGGGGTAGCTATTCTGTTTGCAGAAAATGTGAACTTCAAATCAAGAATGATCAAAAAAGATAAAGAAGTTCACTGTGTACTAGTTAGGGGAAAACTTCAAGAGGAAGAGATAACAATCTTAAATATATGTACACCAAATACAGGGGCACCCAGCTATATAAAACAATATTAATAGAAATGAAAAATCAAATAAGCAATAACACAATTATAATGGGAGACTTTACCACCTGCATTGACACAAAGAGACAGATCAACTAGACATAAAATCAGCAAAGAAATAAAGGAACTGAGTCAAACATGTGAACAAATGGACTTAATAGACGTATACAAAGTGTTCCACCCAACAACATCAGAATATACATTCTTCTTAGCTGCACATGGAATATTCTCTAAAATAGACCATATACTAGTCCATAGAACATGTTTAAGTATATGCAAAAAAAATCAAAACTACTCTTTATATATTATCTGATCATAGTGTTATGAAACTGGAAATTAATGACAAAAAAAAACCTTCAAAACTCCATAAACACATGGAAACCAAATAATACACTCCTGAAAAATCAATGGGTCACAGAGAAATTAAACAATATCTACAAATAAATGAAAATACAAATGCAACTTACCGGAACCTGTGAGATGCAATTAAAGCAGTCCTCAGAGGGAAATTTATTGTTTTATTGTTTTTTTTATTTTAAAGAGAATAAAACAAAAGAGGACAGATCTAAGCAGATCAGAAAAGAACAATGTAAGCAACACAGCACTTCACAACAAGACAATTGGATATTAACAGTAGTTATCATAATGTCTCTTTATTTCAAATAGTTGAGCTTAGCTTTACACACAATAATGTCAAACATAACAAAGTAGAATAAACAATTCAAGAGAATAGAAGTATTCCAAGACATTCTGAACCATATAACCAAAGATGAACAATGGCTGCTATATTGTCTCATTTTCCATAAAAATTTTGTTTTTACTATCATACATATTAAAATCCAATAAGACAAAATGTGATAGAACCAATGGTAATAGAAAAACAAAAGCATGGTAGAACTTCATGGCAAGATAATATTAAATCAACACTGGCTACCATACTGTCTTGTCTTCAAAATAACTATTCATGTGATCACATACATTAAGATCAAACAAAACAGAATAAAACCATTCAAACCAATGAATGAAGATATAAGACATCAAAGCAGTATAATGGTGAACCATGATTTCCATAAAATCTTCTGTATCCTTACCAATTCTTACACTAGGGAGACTATACAATATTTATATATGTGAGTTTGCTTTATTTCACTTATGAGTATAAATTCAAGGTGCATCCATTTATTTATAAATATCTCAATGTAATCATTCTTTATAGCTGAGTAGTACTCCATTGTATAAAAGTACCACAATTTTTTTATCCATTCCTTGGTTGATGGGCACTTAGGTTGTTTCCAAGATCTGGCTATTACAAACTGTGTTGCTATAAACATGGGTGCGCATATATCACTGTGGTAAGATGTTTTCAGATCTTCTGGAAATATGCCTAAGAATGGAATAGTTGGGTCAACTGGGATCTCCATCCCCAGCTTTTTGAGGAATCTGCAGATTGACCTCCACAGTGGTTGCACCAGTCTACACACTCACCAACAGTGGAGAAGAGTTTCTTTTTCCCCACAGCCTCTCCAGCATTTGTTGTTGGTAGTTTTGTTGATCCTGGCCATTCTTTCTGGAGTGAGACGCTATCTCAGTGTGGTTTTAATTTGCATTTCTGTAATTACCAATGATGATGAACATTTTTTATGTCTTTATTTGCCATTCGTATTTCTTCATCTGAGAACTGTGGGTTCATCTCAGATGCCCCATTTTTGGATTGGGTCTTTGAATTTCAGCAATCTGATTTTTTTTAATTCTTTATAAGTTCTAGATAGAAGTCCTTTGTCTGAGGGACAGTTCACTAAGATTTTTTTCCCAGTTTATAAGTTTTCTTCTCACTCTGCTGGAGATTTCTTTGGACATGCAGAAACTCTTTATTAAGATATGATCCCAGTTATTGATTCTGGGAAGTATTTCCTGTGCAGTTTGGTTCTTGTTCGTGAATTCTCTACCTACCCCTATGTCTTCAAGATTTTTACCTACTTTGTCTTGCAACAGATTTAGTGTTTTTGTTTTAATATTTAGATTTTTGATCCATTTGGATTTTAGTTTAGTACATGGTGATAGGTATGGGTCTAATTTTAGTTTTTTGCATATGGATAGCCAATTTTTCCAGCACCATTTATTAAAGAGACTGTCGTTATTCCAGTGAACATGCTTGGCCCTTTTATCAAAGATAAGGTGGTTGATTGTGTTTGTAGTTGTATCTTCTAATCTATTCCATTGATCTTCAGGTCTGTTTTTATTCCAATACCATGTTGGTTTTATTACAGTAGCCTTGTAGTGTAACTTCAAGGCAGGGATTGTGATGCCTCCTGCCTTGGCTTTGCTGCTTAGAATTGCCTTTGCTATTCTAGGTCTCTTCTGGTTCTAGATGAATTTTAGGAGTGATTTCTCTAGATCTATGAGGTATGTTTATGGTATTTTCATTGGGATTGCATTGAATATGTATAACAATTTTGGAAGAATGGCCATTTTTACAATATTTATTGTTCCTATCCATGAACAAGGGATGTCTTTCCATTTTCTGAGGTTCACTTCAATTTCTTTTTTCAGAAAATTATAATTTTCCTTGGACAACTTTTATATCTTTGGTTAGATTAACTCCTAAGTCTTTCATTTTTTTGGTTGTTAGTGTGAAGGGTGTGGTTTCTCTTATTTCTCTCTCAGTGATTTTGTTGTTAGTGTATAAGAATGCTATTGATTTTTTAGTATTGACTTTGTATCCAGCTACTTTGCTGAATTTATTTATTATATCTAGGAGGTTTGGGGGTCTTCTATGTAGAATATCATGTCATCTGCAAATAATGATAATGTAACTTCTTTTCCTATCTTTACTCCTTTTATTTCTCTCTTGTCTAATTGCTCTGGCTAGTATTTCCACTACTATATTGAATAGGAGTAGTGATAATGGACATTCTTGTCTTGTGCCTGATTTTAAGGTTAAGGCTTTCAGTTTTTGGCCATTTAATATGACACTGGCTGTTGGTCTGTCATAGATGGCCTTTATCATATTGAGGTAAAGACCATCTATTCCAATTCTCTGTAAGATTCTTATGACAAATGGGTGTTGGATCTTATCAAAAGCTTTTTCTGCATCTATAGAAATGATCATGTGATTCTTGCTTTTGGCTCTATTAATATGGTGGATTACATTTATTGATTTACATATATTAAACCATCCCTGCATGCCTGGGATGAATCCCACTTTGTCATGGTATATAATGTTCTTGATGATTTACTGCATTCTGTTTGCCAATATTTTATTGAGAATTTTTGCAAACAGTCAGTCGAGCTGCATCAACTTTGGAGAGTTACGGGAACTGGAATCCCCAAACCAGGAGGACAGGCTGGGAGACATTTTGGAGTTGGGCAGGGCCAGCTTGAATTGGGGCCCTAGGCAGCATCTGCTGATGACTCCTAGTCCAAAGCAGATTGGTGGGATCTGCTCAGGCTGGGCCATGCCCTTGGTTGAAACCCAATAGCCAGGGAGGAGGCTTTCCTGGGCCAGTGGCATCCCCATGGAATACACAAACTTGTTGAAACATAAACTGGTTGACTGGAATAGGGGGAGGAGCCAGCTCTCAGCATGCAACTTGCAGATCCCCTGGAGACTGAGGGGCAGTACTTCCCTAGCAAGTGCGATGCAGAAAAACTATAAGCAAAATGAAAGGCCCAGAGACCTCCACCACCCACCCATCTGAAGGGGGCCAAAAACATGACAAGACAGAGAAAGAGCAAAAGGTCCCCAACTGTAGAAACAGGAAAAGTGAGTCTAACAGAGGTAAATGCAGAGGAGGTTGAGAGCAGCAAACCTGTAATATCAGAGACAGCCTCATCAGAAATAAAGAAATACATCCGTGACCTCATCATTGAATTTAAATCTGAAATTCTAACTCAGGTGAAGCAAGATATAAGAAGATTAATAAAAGAAGTCCTGGGTAATCCTCAAGTAGACACAAATGAAAGAATAGAGGAACCCAGAGAAAGGAGAGAAGCCTTTGAGGAAGAATATAAACCAAACCTAGAATATATGAAACAGATCCAAAGAGAATATCAGGAAATTAAAAACTCCATTGAAACCTGGCAAAACCTTTTAACAGAATAAAAGACAAACTTTCAAAACTTGAAGATAGATTTGCAAAGTATGATCATGAAAGCAAGGATCTCTTAAAAATAACAAGGAACCAGGAAGCAATGATACAAAGGCTAGAAGATGACAAGAGGATTTATAACCTAAGAACAAAATATGTGAATGAAGATGCAGCAACAAATACAAATGAAATAAAAAGTCTATTCACAGAAATAATTAAGGAAAACTTCCCAAACATAGGTAATGGAAGTGAAGTTGAGATAAATGAGGCATATAGAACTCCAGCCAGCTACAACCCAAACAGATCTATACCCAGACATATAATAATCAGGATCCCAGAAATCCATCACAAGAACAGAATATTAAAAGTGGTCAGAGAAAAGAAACAGATGACCTATAAAAGAAAACTCATCAAAATCACAGCAGACTTCTCAATGCAAACCATCAAATCATGAAGAGCTTGGAGTGGAATATACCAAGCCCTGAAAGAAAATAACCTCCAACCCAGAATGAAGTACCCTGCAAAACTGTCTCTCAAAATTAATGGAGAGACAAGATATTTCCATGACAAAGAGGAACTGGGGGAGTTTGTGACCACCAATCCAACCCTGCAAAGAATACTGAAGGACATTCTAGAGAGAGAGAAGAAAATCATGAATGTTCCAGGAATAATGGCAGAAAGGCCTCAAAGAAAGGGGCAGACAGTGGAATGAAGGAGAAAAGTAAACCAATAACAACAGAAAAATAGCATGGCAAAGATAAGACAGAGAAAATTGGTTATATCACTGTTTTATCTTGACTGATTTTATTTGAATCTGGTATGCTTGAGTGTGTCGAGTCTGAGAGTAGAGGCAGCTACTCTGAAGATGACAGGATTCAATAGGATACCCATTCTGGTTTGATTGTTATCTGCCTTTGAAGTCCTATAATGTCTCCAATGTTTAGACTTTGTTAATAGTGTAAAGCAATGCTAAGTTTATATTATATTTGATGATACAGACAATTTTATTGAAAATAACTAGAGACATCATAGTGACTACCGTAGATCACCTAGTGTTGTGTTTTAGTATGTTCTATTCATTTCATGTTTCTCTAGGAATTTGTATTGCTGACTTGTTTTGATTTGTTTCTCCCCCTAATACAGAAAGGCAAGGTATATGTGTAGAGACTTATACATGTGTAGAACTTCTAAGTAGTTTATGAGAATGGATTATAGCTATTGTAAAGGAAAAGAGAATATTCTAAAGGATATAACTGCATGTATGTTTGAGTGTGTGGAATTAATAACCATGTTGCTAAAGTTTTAGTTGGATGGATGAGCAAAACTGACTGCAGTCTCACTGTTCGGATGCCCACTTTGTGGACTTGAGTTTTGTAATTTAAACTACTGCATCTAAGAGGAATATGTAATTATCAACTAGTGATTTTTGCTGGTTACTATTTTTGGGGGTTTTTTTTGTTTGTTTTGTTTTGTTTTTGATATTTTGTATTGTTTCTACCCTCTTTCTGTTTCAAAATTTTTTCTTTAAATAAAACTATTTTTAAAAAAGCAAGAGGAGGAAAAGAAAGTGCTCTAAAAGAGATAACTGTATGTATACTTAACTGTATAGGACTCATAACCATGTTACTAAGTTTTTGTTGGATTGGTGAACAGAACTGTTTGCAGCCTCACTGTTTGAACATCCACTTTGTGTACTTTTATTTTGTAAGTGGAACAAGTATATCCAAGAAAACAATATGTAATATATCAAATAGTGATTTCTTACTTTTTTTTTGGAAATTCTGTATTGTTTCTACCCTTTTTTCTTTTTTGCTTCCCCCCTCTTTAAATAAAATTTTTAAAAAGAGTGCATTATTTAATTTCCATGTGTTTGTGTTGTTTTTGCAGTTATTTTTATCATTAATTTCCAGTTTCATGGCATTATGATCTGATAACATGCATGGGATAATTTCAATTTATTTGCATTTACTTAAATATGTTCTGTGGGTTAGTATATGGTCTATTTTAGAGAATGTCCCATGTACTGGTGAGAAGAATGTATATCTTGATGTTGTTGGATAGAATACTCTGTATACATCTATCAAATCCATTTGTTTACAGGTGTGATTCAGTTCTGTTATTTCTTTGCTGATTTTCTGTCTAGTTGATCTATCCCTTTGTGTCAATGGTGTGTTAAAGTCTCCTGTTATAATTGTGATATTGCCTATTTGATTTTTCATTTCTGTTAATACTTGCTTTGTGTAGTTGGGTGCTCTGGAATTTGGTGCATATATATTTAAGATTGTTATCTCTTCCTCTTCCCCTAACTAGTATGTAGTGACCTTCTTTATCTCTTTGGACCATTCTTGGTTTGAAGTTCACATGGTCAGCAAACAGAATAGCTACCCCCACTTTTTTTTGAGTTCTTACTGCATGGAGTATTGTTTTCCATCCTTTGACTTTCAGTCTATGAGTTTCCTTTTGGGTTAGATGGGTTTCTTGTAGACAGCATATGGTTGGATGTTGTTTCTTGATCCATTCTGCCAGTCTGTTTCTTCTAATTGGTGAATTGAGGCCATTTACATTAATGGTTATAACTGTCATATATTGGTTTATTGTTGACATGTTATCTTTCTGATATTGTATCTTAGCTTTCCATTCTGTTTAATTGTCTGTCTTGCTTAGTGGTTTTTTTCCTATGTGTATCTAGAATGTCTTTCAGTATTCTTTGTAGGTTTGGCTTGGTGATCATGAAGTTCTTCAGCTGTTCTTTGTCATGGAAGTATCTTATTTCTCCATCCATTTTGAAGGATAGTTTTGCAGGGTACATCAGTCTGGGTTGGAAGTTGTTTTCTTTAAGGAACTGAAAAACTTCACTCCTTGTTCTTGACTTCATTGTTTGTGTTGAGAAGTTTGCTGTGATTCTGATGGGTTTTCCTTTATAGGTGACCTGTCTTTTCTCCCTACCAGCTTTTAATATTCTGTTCTTATGTTGGATTTCTGGGATGTTGATAATTATATGTCTGGGTATGGTTTTGTTTTGGTTATGGCGATTTGGAGTTCTATATGCCTCACTAATCCATATGTCAGTTTCCATATTCATTTTCGGGAATTTTTCAGCTATTGCTTGTGTAAATAGCCTCTTGATATCATTTGTGTTTTCCCCTTCTTTTTCTTTTATCCCTATTAATCTTATATTGTTTTTCTTTGCATCATCTTGCAGCTGTTCAGTTGTTATTTCCTGATTTCTTGTTATTGTTAGAAGATCTTTCCTTTCCTCTTCATTAGCTGCAATCTTATCTTTGAAGTCTGACATTCTATCTTCATTTTCATTGAGATCGTTTTTGCAACTTTCATTAGAGTTTTTGATTTCCTGTACATCTCTTTGAATCTGCTTAATGCATTCTGTTTGTCTCTTAAACTGTTCATTCAGGGATTCTATCATTTTGCTTTGTTCCTCTAATTGTTTAGCTGTGTCATTGTTGGATGCATTCAGTATTTCTTTCACTAATTTTATCATTTCTTCTTTTACCTGGGAGAATATTTCTGATTTGAGTTCCCTCATAGCTTCCTGTACTTGCTTCTTTATTTCAGTTGATATCATTTCATACATTTCAGGTGTATGTGTAGTATTTTCTTCTATGTACATGGCTCCTATTTCTTAGGATGGGCTGGAGGTTTGAGATTGCATTTTGGTTTTTCATTTTGTCATTTTCCTGTATTTCTGTGTTTCCAGCAATTTTCCAAAGCTTTCCCTTGTGGTGTGGCACTGTCTTGGCTCCCCCTTCAGTGGGCCTGTCTCCCCTGGTTGAATGAAGGTTGCTGGGCACAGTCCACTCAAGTCCATGGAACCTCTGGAGCCCAGTCCAATGACCCACGGGGGCTGGGCAGACATCCAGCCTCTGGGATTCATGGTCCCAAACCATTCTGGGCTTGCCCTGGTGAGCTGCAACTCACCTCATGGCGTGGCACCAGATTGGCTCCCCTTTCAGCAGGCCTAGCTCCCCTGATTGAATCCAGGAGATGTTTTCAAGTGTGTATTCTTGAAGGTCTATTACTGGAAGCCCCACACTCCTGCAAGTTCCGAGTGCACAGGCGCAGTGGTGAAGAGGCATGGCAGTGCAGTGTGTGCCTCTCGGAGGTGAGGCTGAAGAAGCGCAGGATTCCAATTCAGTCTCTGGTCCTGGAAGACCTCTAGGGCCTGGAACCACCACAGCAGTCCTGCCCTGGGGGAGGAAGGTAAGGGAAGCGCTGAGTGGTGGCAGAGCTGAGGACTCAGAGAATGGGGTCGAAGAAGGTCAGACCCCCGGGTGGGTAAATGCTAGGGGCTGAGGCAAGGAGCCCAGCTGGTGGAGCCAAGGGGCCAGGGAAATTTATTGTGATGAATTCCCACATCAGGAAAACAGAACAAATGCAAATAACTTGATGCTACATCTCAAAAATCTATATAAAAAAGAGCAAGTAAAGCCCAAAACCCAAAAGAAGGGAGGAAATTGTAAAGATCAGAGCAGAAATCAATGCAATAGAGACTAGGAAAACAATACAAAGAATTAATGAATCAAAGAGTTGGTTCTTTGAAAGAATAAATAAAATTGATAAGCTATTAGCAAACCTTATTTTAAAAAAGAAAAAGGATCCCAAAACTCCATTGAAAGACTTCTAGATATAATAACCAAATTCAGTAACATAGCTGAATACAAAGTCAACACTCAAAAATCAATAGTATTCCTGTACACAAACAACAAACTCACTGAAAAAAAAAATAAGAGAAATCACACCCTTCATTATAGCATCAAAAAAAATGAAATACTTAGGAATCAAGAAAAGGAAGTAAAATATCTATTCAGTGAAAATTACAATACTCTGAAAAAAGAAACCAAAGAAGATCTCAGAAAATGGAAAGACATTCTTTGCTCATGGATAGGAAGAACAAACATTGTGAAAATGGCCATTCTCCCAGTCATTATACACATTTAATGCAATTCTAATCCAAATACCATTAACATACTTCACAGATCTAGAGATATCATCCCTAAATTTCAGCTGGAACCAGAAGAGACCTAGAATAGCAAAGGCAATTCTGGACAATAAAGGCAAATTAGGAGGTATCTCAATCCCTCACTTGAAGTTATACTACAAAGCTACTGTGATAAAATCAGCATGACAACTGGAATAAAAATAGACCTGGAAATCAATGGAATAGATTAGAAGATACAATCACAGCTGCAAACACACTCAACCCCACCTCATCTTTGCTATTTTTAGAAGTTCTATCCTTTCCTGATTACTAACTGTGATCCTGTCCTCAAGGTCCAAAATCCTATCCTCAGCTTCCTTTAGGTGGTTTTGCACACTTTCAATAGAATTTTTTGTTTCTTGGATGTCTCTTTGAGTTTGTTTCATGAATTCTGCTTGTTTTCTCTATTGTTCATTCAGTTTCAATCAGTTTCCCATGCTCATGTACTTTTTTCTCTAGTTCTTCTTTAGCTGCATTCAACAACTCCTTTACAAAAGTTGTTATTTCTATCTTTACATGGGAGACTACTTCTAATTTGATTTCCTCTATAGCCTGATGCAGTTGTTTTTTTTTATTTCACTGGCTATCTTTTCAGAGATTCCCAGTGTGTTACTTTTGGGGCCCTCTATTTAATGTCTTCTATACTTGCTTCTGGTGAACTATATGTCTGAGACTGCATTTTGCTTTTTTGTTTTGTCATTTTCACTCTGCCTGGTGTTTTCTATGTGTAGGAGGGGATCACACACACTCTTTTCAGACTCACCAAAGTCTTACAGTTAGTTGGAGGGGGTTTTACTACTGACCCTAATTATCCCCTGTACACCTTTATTTTAGGGGTATACTCACCACATTGATACAGTCAATCTGGTGTAGTCCAAAGTTTGCCACCTGGGAGCAAATTTCCAAATTTTCTCAGACTAACTGGATCCCATTGAGATCTTCTGATGTTCCAGGTGGGAGGACAGGCCCATCTGTAGCAGTCTAGGGAAGTTTTCAGTCTTGGGAGGGCCTCCTTGATGTTCCTGGTGGCAGGGCAGGCCCACAGGGGAGGTTCCAGGTAGCCTACCCCTGAGGCTGGCTTGAGCTGAGTTCCCGGTGGTAGGGCAGGCCCTTGGTGGGGTTTGCGGGGAGCCTCGCCCTGAGGCGGGTTTGGGCTGAGTTCCCGGTGGCAGAGCGGGCTCTTGGTAGAGCTTATGGGGAGCCTGAGGTGGGCTTTAGCTGAGTTCTCTGAGCCACCTCATCTTTGACAAAGGGACCAAACATATTCACTGGAAGAAAGATAGCCTCTTTAACAAGTGGTGCTGGAAAAACTGGTTTTCCATATGCCAAAAACTAAAACTAGATCCATACCTAACATCACATACTAAATTAAAGTCAAAATGAATCAAATATCTAAATATTAAAACAGAAACACTAAATCTGCTGGAAGACAAAGTGGGTAGAAATCTTGAAGACATAGGAGTCAACAGAGAATTCATGAACAAAAATCAAACTGCATGGAAAATACTTCAAAGAATCAAGAACTGGAATCTCATCTTATTAAAAAAATTTTTGCACATCAAAGGACAACTTCAACAGAGTAAAAGAAAACCCACAAATTGGGAAAAAATCTTAGCCAACTGTCCCGCAGACAAAGGACTTCTATCTAGAACATATAAAGAATTTTTTTTAAAAATCAGGCCCCTGAAAATCAAAAACCCAATCCATTGGCATCTGAGATGACTATAGATGTCTAAGATGAAGAAATACAAATGGCAAATAAATACATTAAAAATGTTCAACATCATTGCTCCTTAGAGAAATACAAATCAGTATAACACTGAGATTCCATCTCACCCCAGAAAGAATGGCCAAGATTAAGAAAACCACTAATAACAAATACTAGAGAGGCTGCAGGGAAAGCAGAACTCTTTTGCACTGTTTGGGGAAGTGTAGACTGGTGCAACCACTGTGGAAATTAGTGTGGAGATTCCTCAAAAAGCTGGAATTGATGGTCCCATTTGACCTAGCTATTCCACTTCTGGGCATATTCCCAAAAGAACCAAAAACATCATACCAAAGTGATATATGTGCACTCATGTTTTTAGCAGCATAATTTGTAATAGCTAAATCTTGGGAAAAGCCCAGATGCCCATCAACTGAGAAATGGGTAAAAAATGTGTGGTATTTTTTATACAATGAAATACTACTCTGTTGTAAGGAAGGACCACAATGAGGCTTTTATAGGTAAATAGATGTGACTTTAAACCATTCTCATAAGTGAAATAAATCAAGCTCACATGTGTAAATACAATATTGTCTCCCTAGTGTAAGAAACTGAAGGAGTAAATAAAATAAAAAATCTTCAATAAATATTGTGAAAGGATAAAGAAGCTGTTCAAAAAGGAAAAAAATAACAGGGAAAAGGAGAAAAAAATGTAGAGAAGAAAAAAGTTATAAATTTGTATAAATACACTGAAGATTACTAAGATGATTGTACTGCTAATTGTATTAGTGCTTGGAACAAAATAGTTAACATACCTAGGATTAGATCAATTTTGCATGACTATACCTGGTAATTTGAGTAAGACTTTCAAAGATATCTATGCAAAACAACAAAATTTGATATGTTCCCACCACCTTGTTTTGAAAGCCTACATTTTTATTGTTTTGGGCTGTTTGTTATACTTATTTATTTGATTCTTCCTTCTTATTTTTCTTATGTTTTGTTGTGTTTTGTTTTGTTTTTCCCTCTAATGCAGAAAGGGTAGATATGCATGTATAGGCTTATATATGCCTAGAACTTCACCTAAAGAATTATACAAAAATTGAGTTTAGCATATGTGATAATATGAACAGCTACATTGAAGAAAATGAGACATCGTGGTAGCCACTGATGATTTCCTATCATTTTGTTTTGAAGTGTAATAATGCTTTTATTCTTGATTTTGATTGGTTTTTAGTCTGTTTTCAATTAATTGATTTCAATATATGTGAAGTTATGGGCAGCTATTTTGAAGAAAACAAGAAACATAATGGTAGTAGCCATTATTGATTTCTTATTGTCTGGTTTTGAAGACTCATAAGGCTCTCATTCTTTTGTTTTTATTGCTATTATACTAGTTTGTTTCGTATTACCTTACTATTTTGAACAACTACTTTGAAGAAAACAAAAAACATTATGGTAGCCACTGTTGATTTCCTATTGCCTTGTCTTGAAGTTCTGTGTCATTTGCATTGTTTTACTCTGATCTATTTTGTTCTGTTTTATTTTGGTTTGCTTTGTTTTGTTTTATTCTTTATAAAATAGAAAAGGAGCTATTTCCTTTTGTGATCATTAGCTGTGGTCCTATCTTCATGGTCTGAAATTCTGTCTTCATTTTCTTTTAAGTGGTTTTGCCAGCTTTTGATGAAATTTTTAATTTCCTGGATATCTCTTTGAATTTGTTTCATGCATTCTATTTCTTTCCTGTATTGCTCATTCAAAGTTCCCATCATTTTTCCATGCTCTTGTACTTTTTTAATCTATGTCTTCTCTAGCTATGCTGAGAAACTCCCTTTATTTCTTTAGCTGAGACATTATTTCTGATGTGATTTCCTCTGTACCCTCATTAATTTGTTTCTCTACTTCACTTGCTATCTTTTCAGAAATTTCAGGTGCGTAAATTCCAATGTCCTCTATTTCAGTACCTCCTGTACTTGTTCCAGATGAACTGGGGATTTCAGATTGTGTTGTGCTTTTTTGTTTTGTCATTTTTTTACCTCTTGTTTAATATTCTAGTCTTTTCAATCCCACTAGTCTCTACTGTCCATCATTTATGTTTTTAGGGTCCTGCTGTGTGGCTGACAGTCACTCAGTTTCTGGGTGCTACAGTGTAGGGAAGGGACCAGTCACCTAAATTCCTCCTGTGTGGCTAGTTGGATGAGTTCTATATTCTCGCTAGGCTGACTGGTGTATGAGTATTGATATGAACCAACCCTTAGCTTGTATTGTTACTGTGACTTCAGACTGGTTCAGGCTGCCATACCAGCTTATCCATGGTGTAAGCCCCAGCCAGGACCATACTGTGTCACTTGGGACTCTAGGCCCAACCAGGTTCCCCTGGGTGGGTGGAGGCCTTGCTCATGCTCTTGCCAGCCCACCCATAGTTCTTTGCATGGAAAAAAGGCTCTCTCACACTCTCTCTAGGTTGCTAAGTTCCTTCAGGTGTGGGGAGGGTTTGCCAAGGTTCCTGCCAACCCACTGAGGTCCTCTACATGGTGGAAGACTCACCATGCTCTCATCATACCACCAAGGCTCTCTGGGTCTCAAAAGGGGTCACCAAGGCTCCCACCAGACAACCATGGTACTGCAGATGGTGGAAGGAGTCACTGATGTCCCTACTTGCTGCTGAAGTTTTCTTGGTGTGGGTGAGGGATGGCTGAGGCTCCCCTCAGCTACTGAGATCATCTAAGTGAGGGGGAAGAGTGATCAAGGCTTCCCTCAACTGCTGAGGTCATGCAGGTGAGGAGCAGTGACAGCCAAGGCTCCCCTTGGCTGTTGAGGTTGTTTGGATGAGGTCACCATTATATTTTTAATCTCTCTCTCTCTCTCTCTCTCTCTCAAGGAATCAATCCAGGGCCTCACATGTGCTAACATAGCACTCTACCACTGAAAAATGTTCCAAGTTCATTTTTCATTCTGTATTTTGGGAGAGACTAATTGAATTACCCAAGCAGGCCTCAATTTGCAATCTTCTTGCCTCAATCTCCAGAGTAATCTCTGGGATTACAGGCATGCAACAACATGCCCAGCTTTAACTTTTTAATTTAAGAACATTTTTACCTTCTCTATGCTCTCATTTCTAGTGTATGTACCACTGAAGTAAGCATACTCTCTCTCTCATTTCTCTCATTTCTAATGTTGTCTTTTTACCACAAATATGCTTTTCATGTTTCATCAAAATTATCAGAGGTTTGAATTTTACTAATTTCTATCAGAGGTTTGAATTTTACTGTTTTTTTCTGAGTAATCTATGTTTTCAAATATACTGAGGTTTTGCTTTGTTTTGGAGGGATAGGTTCTTTTTTGTTGAAACAGTCTTGCTGTGTTATCTAAGATGCCTTTGAACTTTTGGCAATCCTTCTGCCTCAGCCTCTTCAGTGCTGGGATTGTAAATATGCATCAACATGCCCAGCTGAAATACACTAGGATTTTTAGTTTAAAATATAAAATTCTTCATGTATTATCTAAAATTACAGTAGTCACAGCTAGAAATCAAACAAATGATGCACCTTTGCCTTCCTGTGAATAATTCTGAGTTCTCTAAGTATTAGAAGCAGACTTGTAGTATTTTAATAACATACACATTGTTCAATTTGTAATTTTACACTAGAATTTGGAGGGTGAAAAAATTAAATGAATACCAGTTCAGGTAATTAATTCTTTAATTTTGAAAATATGTAAGCAGAGTTATTGAAAAATAATATCTATGTTTAGTAACATCAGTTTAATCCTAGTTGTTTTCAACAAATATGCTACAAACACAGTTTCCTACTGCATTCCTTCCAGGTGTCTTTGCTGCATCCTAAAAGTGAACTGAAACTCAACCATGTCCCTTTTTGGAACTGACAATTTAAAACACACTCTGTCCTTATTCAATACTGCAATTTGACAAATGAGAGGTACATCTTCTTACAAAACTATGATTTTTAAGAAAATTACATAATTTATTTCATAATTAAAATGGAGCATATTTCTATTATCCAGAGGCTCAGATTTGTCTCAGCAGGCTTCTGTGATTGGTGACCTGTGGCACATCTGTAGCTATCTGTAGCTTGATATACACAAACCAGTTGACACTGTCTGTGGATATAGACTGGTCTCCTCACTAGGTATGAAGCAGTCATTAGACATTGATATCCTCTGTGCACACCTCATTTGATTTTTGTAACTGAGGTCAAAACTTTTTTTTAGACCTAGAAACCTAAAATGAGGAAATTAATTTTCCCAAAACTGTGTAACCAGTAGTAAGCAATAAATAAAAGTTCTGCAAGATCTCTGACTTTAATTCTAAACTCCTAATTTATGTTCCATTATTTGATTTGTGATATTTAGTTTAACTTTCAAAAATTTATCCTTAATAAAAGAGCTGCTCAAAATTTAATCTTTTAGTGTTAAATCCATTTTATAATTCAAAACAGACTCCCACTCTTGCTACACCTCTGCTTTATATTTACTGTTTTTCTCTTTGGTTCTCTAGAAACCAGTGATTACAACATAAAACCCTGTCAGAATGAAATTACTCCCTCAATTCAGTACATATTTCATATACCAATAGTTTCTTACAGTTGCACACTAGAATTTGCACAATGAAATAAATTATATGGGTACTACCCTGAGTTTCACTCAAGTGTATAAATAATCATTGCTATATGAGGCAGTGTGATAATAAATCACCTTTTTTTCTTTTTACACTCATAATATTACATGTGGAAAATAGGTTTACACTCTAAGTACCTGTAACTGCATAGAGATGGTGAGGAGATGCAGTGTGTATTGTTTCCATTTTATTCTTTTGAGTTTTATTACATTTAGCAAAATATTAAACTCAAATAGATTCTTATGTATTATTTTGCTGCATAAATGTAGCTGTATGTGCTTAATATTCTTTTTTCAAATTCCATAGTATCAAGTAGTACTTATTTTTATGATATGTACACATTTTCAGATTTTTATGTCTTCAACAGGAGTTTATAGAGAAGTTACAAAAGGTAAACGTTGAGCTCTTGGAATTGTCAGTTTCATTTGAAATTTGAAAGGTTCAGAATCTAACTGGAGGTTTTAATTCATTATTTTGGCATAATGATCTTTGAATGAAATTAATTCTGATGCAAGAGTGTTAACTTATTTACCAATGGGGCACATTTTAATTACTACAAGCAACTGATAATTTGAACCAGAAGGGTGAAGAAAATCAGCTGGTGTAGGATTTTCAATCAGTTTCCAAAAGCAAGTTCACTTCCACAGAACTTTTAAACTTTAGCGAAGTTTCTATTATACAATTATATATCATAACTTTCACATTTTTGGAGAATTGTATCTTAAATGGGTATGATGGGAGTATGTGTCTTTTCTTATATATACACCTATTCATGTAGTTTTGTTTTATGCATTTTTATTTCTAGAATTTCATTGAAATTACAAAAGAGAAATGAAGAACCATACAAGAGAGATACAGTTTATCATTCTGGGATTGACAGATAATTCTCAGCTACAAATTGTAATTTTCTTATTTCTACTTCTAAATTACATATTAAGTGTGATAGGGAACTTAACCATCATTGCCCTCACCCTGCTGAATTCCCATCTCAAGACCCCAATGTATTTCTTCCTCCATAATTTCTCCTTACTTGAAATTTCATTCACAACTGCTTGTATTCCCAGATTCCTCATCACCATTGTAACAGGGAAAAGACAATTTCTTATAATGGTTGTATATCTCAGTTGTTTTTTTACATATTCTTGGGAGCTACAGAGTTTTTTCTTTTGGCTGCCATGTCCTATGACTGCTATATTGCCATCTGCAAACCTTTGCATTACACATCCATCTTGAGCAACAAAGTTTGCCATCAGTTTGTCCTGAGTTCATGGGTAACTGGATTCCTGGTTATTTTTCCTCCATTGATACTGGGTCTCAACTTGGATTTCTGTGCTTCAAATGTTATTGATCATTTTATTTGTGATGTTTCTCCATTCCTACAACTTTCTTGCACAGACACACATTCACTAGAATCCATTACTTTCTTCTTAGCTGTGATGACAATAATTGTCACATTATTAGTAGTAATTCTTTCCTACTCTTACATCATCAAGACAATTTTAAAATTCCCTTCAGCTCAGCAAAAGAAAAAGGCTTTTTCCACATGTTCTTCCCACATGATTGTTGTCTCTATCACTTATGGTAGCTGCATATTTATCTACATAAAGCCATCAGCAAAGGAAAGAGTTACTGTAAGCAAAGGAATAGCCGTGCTCAACACTTCAGTTGCCCCTTTGTTGAACCCATTCATTTATGCTCTGAGGAATCAGCAAGTTAAACAAGCCTTCAAGGCAGGATTTAGAAAAATATTTTCTGATTCAGAAAAGTGACACCATTTATTGAAATAATTTACATAAAAGCATAAAAAGAACTTGGACTGAAAACTGATTTGCCTCTTCTAGTTTAAGAACTGATAACTTGTATTCAAATATGCACTTTAGCTTGCCCAATATTAGAAATTATTTCTGTTCTGCCTATTTTGATTTAACTTTTTGCTTTTCAGTGTGAAATTTTTTTAGATATTTAAAATTCAAAATCGATTTTCTGTAACAGCATGTTATACTAAAATGAATGAAAAGTTTTGGTTTTATTATAGAACAGAAATTATTGAAAAGCTGGATAAAAACATATACTTTGAGACATGCTCTTAAAAGTCTTGGATGATTATATTTTTGTCATTGCTAAATAAACAAACCCAAAGACCAATGAAACAGATTAGATGATGAAGAAACAATTCCAGACACACTAAGCTGCCTTATCTTTGACAAAGGTGCTAAACACACTAAGTAGAAAAAAGCCTCTTTAACAAATATTACTGAAAAAACTGGTTGTGCACATGACAAAGATTAAAGTTGGATCTATATCTTTCAATATGCACTAAACTAAATTTGGAATTGATCAAAGATCTAAATATTAAAACAGAAATATTAAATCTGCTAGAAAATAGAATAGATAAAACTCTTAAAGATATTGGTATAGGCAAAGATTTTATGAACAAAACTCTGTGCAGGAACTGTCATGATGAATCAACAACTGGGATCTCATCTTATTGAAAAGTTTTTCAGACAGCAAGAGAATCCACGAACAGAGTGAATAGAAAACAAAAAATGTGGGAGAAAATGTTTGCCAGCTGTTCCTCAGACAAAGGATTACTATTGAGAACATACAAAGAACTCAAAAAAAATCAGTCCTCCCAGATTTAAAAATTCAATCCAAAAATGGGCATCTGAAATGAATACATATTTCTCAGATGAAAAAACAAACAGCAAATAAATATATGAAAAAAAGTGTTCAACATTACTAGTCTTTCAAGAAACACAAGTTAAAACACTGAGATTCCACCTCACCCCAGAAAGAATGCCTATTATCAAGAAATCAACCAATAACAAATGCTGGAAGGAGTGTGGGAGAAAAAGAACACTTCTCCACTGTTGATGGGAGTGTAGCTGTACAACTGTTGTGTAAATCTGTGTGGAGAGTCCTCAAAAAGCTGGGATTGGAGGTTCCATTTTTCCCAGATATTCCTTTTCTGAGTATTTTCCCAGAAGAATTAAAAACAACATATTACAGAAATATATGTGCACCCTTGTTCATAGCAGCACAGTTTGTAATAGCTAGATCTTGGAAACAACAAAAATGCCCATCAACTGAGGAATGGATAAAAAAATATGTGGTACTTTGTATACTATACAATGGAGTACTACTCAGCCATAAAGAAAAAACTTGAGACTTTTACAGGTAAATGGATGCAACTTGAGACCATACTCATAAGTGAAATAAATCAGACTTGCATGTGTACTCATATTGTCTCATTTGTATGAGAAGCTGAAAGAAACAGTGTGTGTGTGTGTGTGTGTGTGTGTGTGTGTGTAGATTGTTATACTATTGATTCCTCTGGTTCAGTGAAGAGAAAGATGTGTGCTGGTACTATTCAAACAACTGAATGCAGGTGTCTTGTGCTCTGGGTGATTGGTTTGGGAATCACAATGCACAATTTATGTACCATTGTTGTCTCCTGATTGTTTCATTTTTTTTCATTTTAAATGTTCCAAGAAAGCTTACTTTTTAAAGTAATGTGAAGAATTATTTAATGAATATTTATTTATTTATTTTTTCACATGTTTATTGTCACTACAGTAAGAAAGCATAATCTGCTTTGGAAAAAATCATACATACATATTTGTATCAAAATATTATAAGGATTTCTGTTGGACATTTTTAAATTGCAGTAAGAATGAAATATGATTTAATAAACAGTACATTATATATTTTTTAAGAATATAAAACTTTTTCAAGAATATTCAACTAAGTATCTTAAATATCTCAATTAATATATTATATTAATTGAATATAATATCTTAAATATCTCAATTAATATATTACATAATTAGAGATATGTGATGAATTATATTTGATTGATTTATACTCAATCTAGAGCAATGAAGAATATTAAAGAGAGGAGGCAAGTACATAAGAAAAGAGTTTAATAAGTAGGAGGGCATGGAGGGAGTAACCACAAGGAAGGCTATGGTAGTTCTCCCTGCACACAAAGGGCAGGTTCTGCCTGATACAGCCTCTGATGGGAGTACGGCCCTGGAGACTGCTGTGAGCTAATTTATTTTGTGAGAGTGCAGGGGATTGGGTAAACCTTAAATGCCTGTGCTTTGGCAGACTTTTAGAAGGGAGAATCCATAGGGGCTTCTGGGAAGAAGGAGGTATGCATTATCATGGCACAGCTTTGAATCACTGCCATGATGATTGTGCTGTCTCTCAGATGGGGGACCTAACATTCCCATCTCTTTGGTGTTAGGGGGTGCTGTGGAGTCTCTCTGGCTGCTTCCTGCTGAGAGGGGACATTGTTGGGCCCTAGGGTAGAAGAGAATGGGATTGAGGGATCTGTTCTATCAGAGCCTGTGAGACAGAGATGTCACTCTGAGTTAGGATTTCTTTGGTAGTGAATATCTATATTCTGGCTTGGATAAACCATGAAAGGAACCTGAAGGCATGAGGACAAAAAGGTAAAAAATTACTATTGTAATTAGGGGACTCATAATGGGCATCAAGATGGGGGACTAGGGAGCCCCATCATGATGCCCAAGAGGTTGATTTTGAAAAGCAGTGTCTGCTGCATATATCAGTTTCCAATTTTTTGAGTTTTGTACCTGGTCTTTTACTATACCCAATTGGTTAACAAAGTAGCAGCATTCTTCTCCCAACATAGTATAGTATCCTCCTTTTTCTGCTGTGAGGATATCATGTGTCCTGCCTTGTTGGAGAACTACCATGGCCAGTGAGTTTATTTGATCTTAGGATGAATTAACATCTTTGGAGTATCTGAGTGTTGTAGGGTAAGGTAAAGGAATAGATTGAGGTAGAGGAGGAAGCCTATCATGTCAACTAAGACAATTGGGGAATGTAAATAGTAAGGTTATTAATATGAACAGTGTGATAACTGTAAGCATTTGGTGTAATTTTTTGAGAGGGATAGAGTGTTAGAGAACATGCCAGGAAGAGAAGAAGTATAGAGCCATATATAGGCCAAAACCATGTAGAGTAGCAAAGCATTAGCATTTGTGTTGTGTTAGTCTGAGATGGGTGGGTACTAGTGGGCATGAAGTCCATAAAGTCCCTTTAATGTGTTTGGGATCAAGATTACCAGGCAGCAGGATGGTATCTGTCCATTTAGGTGATGTGAAACCAGCATGGGAATCTCTCTACCTTTACTGCAGTTGGAGTCACAGGGTATACCAGGTGAGGCCCATTTTTTTTAGGTTGAAGAGTTGAAGTTAAACTGTGGGTTTAGGAAATTTAATATAGATTGCCTCCTGGAGATAAAGGAGGATCTGGTGCATGTCCCTCAAAGGGTTGAGGGAGGCAAAGATCTGTGTATTGTTGAAGAAGGTGTTGGAGAAATGAGAGAACTGGAATATTGCCAGGTAAGGGAGGAAGATTAGAAGGTGAAGGCAAGTTTTGTAAGATAAATGGTTACTGTAAATAAGCTCAAAGGAGCTTAACTAAGTAGGTGACCTGGGGAGAACTTGGAGTTTTGTAGGGGTTAGAGGTAGGAGTAGAAAGAGGAGAGTCATGTATACTTGGGAAAGAAGTATGAGTTAATTGGAGAACATCTGTGCATTCATGTAGAGGATTTATCTCTGTCTCTGTTGTAGGAGTAGGCAATAGGGTGGCTGGACTGAAGTTGTTGCTGGCTGAGACTGAGACAGTGGAGTCTTGTATTAGATGTACTTGTTGTATCTGTGACAGGGTCATTAGAGCTGGGAGTGTCTTGTGAGAAATTATATTGACTAGGTGATGTGGTTAGTAGACTGTGATTGTCTGCCCTAAAGTGAATTTTTTGGCTTCTTGTGTCAGCATGGCTGTCACTGCTATTGCCTGAAGGCAGGGAGGCCATCCTCTAACTGTAGTGTCTAGCTGTTTTGGGAGGTAGGCTATGGCCTGGAATTAAGGTCCTTTACTGTGTCCCAATACTTCCATTTCATTATCTTTATCTGTTGTAGTGTGTAGAATGAAGGGTAGAGTAGCATTAGGAAGTGTAAGTGCAGGGGCTCTAAGAGAGCCTCCTTAAGCTTCATGAAGGGAGTGTCAATTGGCATAGTGGGGACTATGGATTGTGAAGGAGGCCTTAAAGGTTTGGTGTAGTGGCTGAACTAATGAAGCAAAGTTGGGATCCAGAGGTGAAAAAAGTTTGATAGGTCTAAGAAGGACAATATTTATTGTTTTGTGATCGGTGTCTGTAAGTCACAAAGGAGAGTCTTATAGTCAGAGGTTGTGGACCATGTGGTGTGTGTAAGCATGAGGCCTAAGTATTTGACTTTTGGTGAGGTGATTTGAGCTGTGGAGTGAGAGACCTTATATCTTCTACTACAGAGAAAGTTGAGTAAGGTAGCTGTGTGTTGTGTTGTTGTGGCATAGGAGGGGGAGCAGAATAGAAGGTTATCTATGTATTGAATGAGGGTACTAGGTTGTAGATTTATAGTTGCAAGGCCATTGGCTAAGGCTTGGTAAAAGAAGTGAGGGCTGTCTCTGAATTCCTGAGGTAGCACTGTCTATGTTAGTTGAGTGGACTGAAAAGCATCTGAATCTGTCCATGTAAACACTAAAAAAGGTCTTAGCATTGTGAATGTAAGGAAATAGTGAAAAATGTATTTTTAAGTCTAATACAAGAGAGTGAGAGGTACATGGAGGAATATGAGACAGCATAGTGTGTTTGGCACCACCAAAGTGAATTGATATCATTGTACTGATAATATCTCTGGGACCTTGGATAGGTAGTAGGAGCTGTTGGATTTGAGGACAGGAAGAATAGGATGTCATAAGGCAAGTGAGTGACTTTTAGAAACCCATTAGTTAACAAGCAGCAAATAATAGCTTTGAGTCCCTGTTGATGTTTAGGGGCTACTGGGTATTTGGGGAACAGAAGGGAAAACTAAGGGGTGTTTAAGGCAAATTAGCAGCAGAGTAATGTGTGTGGCATGAGTGGGATTGGAAATGTCTCAGACTGTAGGGTCGATGAGGGAGGAAGGAAGGGGTGGGGATGAATCAGTGGCATATGATGGTTGGTATTGGAGTATGAGAGCTGTGGAGAGAAGGAGAAAGTATGAGGGAAATTGAGTTTTTGGAGTAGAATTTTTATCAAATGAGGTACAGGGCAGGTTGGGATAATAAGACTGTTGTGTGTAAAGAAAGGATTTGGAATCTGAAGGGAGTAGGTTTTTGTCTGTGGAAGTCATGTACATTGGCTGTTAACTCCTACAATGGAGACTACAGACTGGGAACATCCATTTTAAAATTCAGGAAGAGCAATATGGGTGGCTTACATGTCAACAAGGAAAGAGGGTTTTACCTGAGATGTCCAGTGAGACTCAGGGCTCTGAGAGAGATACCTTAGTGAGGTTATGGGCCCTGAGCCTCATCAATCCTCTTCAGCAGAGATGTGGAACAGATCAGCCAGTGATGAGTCTGAGGCAGTGGTGTCTTATCCTCTGAATGTGGAGAAGATGATGACTTACCCACTCTCTGATGGACAGAGCAGTCACACTTGCTGTTGCCCTCTTGGTTACTGATGGGAATAGTTCCCAGTGGTGCTGCTGGTCAGGGCAAGCTCATGTCCAGTGTTGTTTTTCTGTCACACTTGAAGCATGATGTGGGGGAAGTGGAAGGGAGGTCTCAGGTTTTTGGACTTTTTTTCTCCAGTCTGTGTTTTCTCTCAAGCCCTGGGTAACACTCACTGCAGCTATTGCTGCTGTGGCCATAAATTGGCCTTGGAGTTTTAGCCTGGAGTGCAATCTTTTTATGGTCATCCTGGAATGTAACTTTTTTAAGGTCATCTTATTTTTGTTGTTTTTGTCTATCATTGAAGACATGGAAAGCCATATGTAAGAGGTCTTCTGGGAAGGACTGAGGACCAAGGTCTGACATTTTGAATTTAGTCTGAAAGTTTGGTGCTGCTTGGAAATAAAATGGGAGTTTGGGAGAACCAAAGTATAATGGGCAGGGGAAGAGAGAGGAGGAGGTAGAGTTTGGTAAACAGAGGAGGATCTCACAGTTCTGTAGCCTCTGAAAGTAACTTTGAGATAAGAAGCAGTAGGAAGAAGAATGCAGGAGATAGGGGAAAAGAGAGAGGAGGGGGTCTTCATAGGGTGGAGGTGGAGGTATTTTATCTATCAGGGCTATAAAATGGTGAAGGTATTTTATCTATCAGGTCTGAGAAACAAGAAAGGAGGGAGTCATGGTGGGAAGCTAGTGAAGAAGGAGGACTTGTGAAGTGAGTTAAAAGAATTTGGAGTCACTGTTTGAACGTCTACTATGTATCACTCAATTTTGTAACTTGAACAACTACATCCAAGATGACAATATGTAATTTATCAAGTAGTGATTTCTTAGTGTTTTTTCTCTTTTTTCTTTTTTCTTTTAGAATTCTACATTGTTGCTACCCTTTTTTCTTTTGCTTTTTTTCTCTTTACATAAAATTTTTATATTTAAAAAAATTTTATGTAAAGAGAAAAAAACAGAAAAAGGTAAAAATATTACAGAATTTCAAAAAAAGGATAAACAGTAAGAGATCACTGGTTGATAAATTACATATTGTCCTTTTAGAAATAGTTGTACAAGTTACAAAATTAGAGGATACAAAGAAGACATTCAAGCAGTGAGACTTCAAACAGATCTGTTCAACAATTCAACAAGAACTTAGAAGTATGCCTATCAATCCTACACACTTAAATGTACATGCAGTTATATCTTTTATAGAACCTCCTATTTCCTCTTTTTTACAATAGCACTTATGCAATTTTTAAAAACATACATGCCCTTAGAGCCCTTTCTTTTCCTCTCTTTTTTGCAATAGGAATTACACATTTTGGGTTTTATTATACTTGTAGTTCTTATCACTTTTTACACTAGAGACAAAATGTGATATTTAAAAATATGATTCTTATTTATTTCACTAATGAGGATAGTCTCAAGTTGTCTCCATTTATGTATGAAGGCCTCAAGATCATCCTTTGTTATAGCTGAGTAATATTCCATTGTATAAAAATGCCACAACTTTTTCATTCACTCTGCAGTTGATGGGCATCTTGGTTGTTTCCAAGATTTAGCTATTAACAATTGTGCAGCTATGAACATGGGTGCACATATATCACTGAGATATGAATGGAACTTCCAATCCTAGTCTTCTGAGAATTCTCTATATGGATTTCCACAGTGGTTGCACCAGTCTACATTCCCACCAACAGTGGAGCAGTGTTCCTTTTTCCCCAGCAGCTTCACCAACATTTGTTATCAGTTGATTTCTTGATGGCAGCTATTCTTCCCGGAGTGAGATGAAATCTCAATGTTTTTTTAATTTGCATTTCTCAAATGACCAGTGATGGTGAACATTTCTTCATGTATTTATTTGCCATTTGTATATCTTTCTCTGAGTACTGTGTGTTCATCTCAGATGCCCATTTTTGGAGAGGGATTTTGAATTTGGGGAACTTGATGCTTTTCACTTCTTTATATGTTCTGGATATAAGTGCTTTGTCTGAGGAGTTGCTGGTTAAAATTTTTTCCCACTCTGTTGGTTTTCTTTTCACTCTGTTGGTGGTTTCCTTTGAAGTGCAGAAACATTTCAATAATATGAGATCCTGGTTGTTTATTCTTTGAAGTGTTTCCCACACAGTTTGCATTTTGTTCATGAATTCTCTGCCTACCCCTATGTCTCCAAGACTTCTACCTACATTGTCTTCCATAGATTTAGTGTTTCTGTTTTAGCATTGAGGTCTTTGATCCATTTAGATTTTAGTTTTGTGCATGGTGTTAGGCTTGAATCTAGTTTCACTCTTCAGCGTGTGGAGAGTCAATTTTTCCAACACCATTTAAGGAATGCTGTCCTTCTTCCAATGGACATATTTAGCCCCTTTGTCAAATATCAGGTGGCTGTCTTTGTAGTTGTGCTTGCATCTTCTAATCTGTTCCATTGATCCTCAGGTCTATTTCTTTGCCAGTACCAAGCTGATTTTATCACTGTGGCTTCATAGTATAGATTAAGTCAGGAATTGAGATGCCTCCTGCCTTGCCTTTGTTGCCCAGAATTGCCATTGCTATTTTAGGTTTCTTCTGTTTCCAAATGAGTTTTAGGAGTGTTTTCTCTAGACCTGTGAGATATGTTAATGGTATTCTGATTGGGATTGTGATAAATCTGTATAACATTTTGGGGACTATGGCCATTTTCACAATGTTGGTCCTTCCTAACCAAGAGCAAGGAATGTCCTTCCATTTTCTAATATCCTCTTCAATCTCCTTTTTCAATGTAGTATAATTTTCAGCATATAGGTCTTTTACATTTTTAGTTAGGTTGATTCCTAAGTATTTTATTTTTTTACATGTTATTGTAAAGGGCAATATTTCCATAATTTCTCTCTCAGTGAGTTTTGTGTACAGGAATGCTATTGATTTTTGAGCATTGACTTTGTATCCAGCTACACTGCTGAACTTGTTTATTACCTCTAGTAGTCTTTTAATGAAGTTTTGTGGGTCTTCTATATAGAATATCATGTCATCTGCAAATAGTGATAATATAACTTCTTCCTTTACCTATCTCTAATCCTTTTATTTCTATCTCTTGTCTAATTGCCCTGGCTAGTGTTTCTAGAACTATATTGAAAAGGAGCAGTGATAGTGCACATCCTTGTCTTGTTCCTGATTTTAAAGTGAAAGCTTTCAGTTTTTGTCCATTTAGTATAATGTTGGCTGTTGGTTTGTCATAGATGGCCTTTATAAGGTTGAGGTAGACACCATGTATTCCAAGTTTCTGAAGCGTTTTTATCATGAATGTGTGTTGGACTTTATTGAAAGCTATTCTGCATCTGTTGAGATGATCATGTGGTTTTTGTTTTTGGCTGTTGATATGGTGTATTACACTTATTGATTTGTGTATGTTAAACCATCTTTGCATTCCTGGAATGAACCCCACTTGGTCATGATGAATAATCTTCTTGATGATTTGCTGCATTCTATTTGCCAGTATTTTTTTGAGAATCTTTGCATCAGTGTTCATTAGTAAGATTGGCCTATAGTTCTTTTTGCTTGGATCTTGCTCTGGTTTTGGTATCAGAGTAATACTTGCCTCCAGGAATGATTTAGGGAGGATTGCTTCATTCTCAATTTCATTGAAGTGTTTAAGGAGTATTGGCATCAAATCTTCTCTAAATTTCTTGTAGAATTCACCTGTGAATCCATCCAGATCTGGGATTTTCTTTGTTGGTAAGTTTTTAATTAGGTTTGCAATTTCAATAACTGATACTGGTTGATCAAAATTGCTATATCTTCTTGAGCTTTGGTAGTTCATATGTTTCTAGAAATCTGTCCATTTCCTCTGTGTTTTCCACTCTATGTGAGTAGAGATTTTCAAAGTAGGTATTCATGATCTTTTGAATTTCCATGGGATCTATAATAATTTACCCCTTTTTATTTCTTATTGTGTGAATTTGTGTTTTTTCTTTCTTTCCCTTGATAAGGCTAGCTAGGGTTTGTCAATTTTGTTTATTCTCTCAAAAAACCAGCTTTTTGATTCATTAATTCTTTCTATTTTTTTAGTTTCAATTGCATTGATTTCTGCTCTAATCTTTATAATTACTTCTCTTCTATGAGCTTTGAGTTTAGCTTGCTTTTCTTTTTCTAGAAGCTTGAGATGGAACCTTTGGTTGTTTATTTGTGCTCACTCTATTTTCTTGATGTGACAATTTATTGCTATATATTTCCCTCTTACAACCTCTTTCATTGCATCTCATGGATTAAACTATGTTGTTTCTGTGTTTTCATTGAATTATCAGTATTTTTTTATTTCTTCTTTAATTTCATCTCTAGCCCACTGGTTGTTCAAAAGGTTGTTATTTGATTTCCATATATTTATGCAGGTTTTGCAATTTATTTTGCCATTAATTTCCAATTTCAGTGCACTATGGTCAGATATTATGCATGGGATGATTTCAATACCTTTGCATTTACTTAAGAATGTTTTATGGGATAATATATGGTCTATTTTGGAGAATGTCCCACACGCTGATGAGAAAAATGTGTATTCTGATGTTGTTGATTAGAACACTCTGTAAACATCTACTAAGTCCAATTGCTCACAGGTTTGATTCAGTTCTGTAATTTTTTTGCTGACTTTTTGTCTAGTTGATCTCTTTGTGACAATGGGCTGTTAAGATACCCTATTATAATTGTGTTCTTGTGTATTTGGTTTTTCATGTGCATACGTATCTGTCTTTCATAGTTGGGTGCTCCTGTATTTGGTGCATATATATTTATAAATGTTAGTTCTTCCTCTTGAATTTTTCCACTAACCAGTATGTGGTGACCTTCTCTATCTCTTTGAATCATTTTAGGTTTGATGTTCATGTTGTCTGCAATTAGAATAGCTACCTCTGTTTTTTCCTGGGTTCCTTTAGCATGGAATACTGTTTTCCATCCTTTGACTTTTAATCTATGAGTTTCATTTTGGGTCGGATGTGTTTCTTGTATACAGCATATTGTGGGATCCTGTTTCTTGATCCATTCTGTCAGTCTATTTCTTTTTATAGGTGAATTGAGGCCATTTGTACTTATGGATATCACTGATATGTAATGGCTCAGCTTTGTCATGTTGTGTTCCAGTTGTTACTTTCTGTTCTTCCCCTTTTTTAATTGCTTATCCTACCTGGTGGTTTCTTTCTGTTGTTGTTTTGGGGATTGTGGTCATTTTTATCTCTGTCTAGTATGTCTTTCAGTACTGTTTCTAGGGTTGGTCTTGTGGACTTGAATTTCTTCAGTTGTTCTCTGTTGTAGAAGTATCTTGTTTCTCCATTAAATTTGAATGAAAGTTTTTCTGGGTACATCAGTCTGGGTTGAAGTTTCCTTTCTTTCAGGGTTTGAAATACCTCACTCCAAGCTCTTCTTCATTTGAGGGTTTGTGCTGAAAAGTCAGCCATGATTCTAATGGGCTTTCATTGGTAGGTGAGTTCTGTCTTTTCTCTGACAGCTTTCTGTTTTTATGACAGTATTCTGTTTTTATACTGCATGTCTGAGATCTTAATTATTATGTGTCTGGGTGTGGATTTATGTTGATTGTGACTGATTGGTGTTCTATATGCCTCACTTATATGTATATCAGATTCTTTCCCCATGTTTGGGAAATTTTCTATTACTTCTGTGAATATTTTGGCTACATCATTTGCATTGACTCCTGCCTCTTCACTGATGTCTATTAATCTTATATTGTTGCTCTTGGCATCATCTTGAAGCTATTGGATTGTCACTTCATGCCACTTTGCTATTTTTAAAAGTTCTATCCTTTCATGATCACTAATTGTGATCCTGTCCTCAAGGTCCAAAATCCTATCCTCAGCTTCATTTAAGAAGTTTTGCAAGCTTTGAATAGAATTTCTTGTTTCTTCAGTGTCTCTTTGAGTTTGTTTCATGAATTCTGCATGTTTTCTATATTGTTCATTAAAGGTTTCAATCAGTTTTCCATGCTCCTGTACTTTTTTCTCAATTTCTTCTTTAGCTGTGCTCAGTAATTCTTTACTAATGTTGTTATTTCTGTCTTTACATGGGAGAGTGCTTCTAATTTGATTTCCTCTATAGACTCATGGAGTTTTATTTTATTTCACTTGCTATCTTTTCAGAGGTTCCTGTTGTGTTATTTGTGGGGTCCTCTATTTCAATATCTCCTGCACTTAGGAGGCATCTCAATTCCTGACTTGAAACAGTACTATAAAGCCACAGTGATAAAATCAGCTTAGTACTAGCAAAGAAATCAATGAGGATCAATGGAACTGATTAGAACATGCAAGCACAACTACAAAGACACTCAGCCACCTGATATTTGACAAAGGGGATAAATATGTCCACTGGAAGAAGGACAGAATTCCTTAAATGGTGTTGGAAATATTGACTCTCCACATGCTGAAGAGTGAAACTAGATTCAAGCCTATCACCATGCACAAAACTAAAGTCTAAATGGATCAAAGACCACAATGTTAAAACAGAAACACTAAATCTATGGAAGACAAGGTAGGTAGAAGTCTTGGAGACATAGGGGTAGGCAGAGAATTCATGAACAAAATGCAAACTGTGTGGGAAACACTTCAAAGAATAAACAACCAGGATCTCATATTATTGAAATGTTTCTGCACTTCAAAGGAAACCACCAACAGAGTGAAAAGAAAACCAACAGAGTGGGAAAAAATTTTAGCCAGAAACCCCTCAGACAAAGGACTTGTGTCCAGAACATATAAAGAAGTGAAAAGCATCAAGTTCCCCAAATTCAAAATCCCTCTCCAAAAATGGACATCTGAGATGAACACACAGTTCTCAGAGAAAGATATACAAATGGCAAATAAATACATGAAGAAATGTTCACCATCACTGGTCATTTGAGAAATGCAAATTAAAACAACAGTGAGATTCCACCTCACTCCGGGAAGAATAGCTGCCATCAAGAAATCAACTGATAACAAATGTTGGCAAGGCTGTGGGGAAAAAGGAACACTGCTCCGCTGTTGGTGGGAATGTAGACTGGTGCAACCATTATGGAAATCTATACTGATAATTCTCAGAAGACTAGGATTGGAAGCCCCATTCAATCCAGCTATTTCCCTCCTGGATATTTTCCCCAAAGAACTGAAAAGTTCATATCACAGTGATATATGTGCAACCATGTTCATAGCCACACAATTTGTGATAGCTAAATTCTGGAAACAGCCACGATGCCCATCAACTGCAGAGTGGATGAAAAAGATAAGGCATTTTTATACAATGGAATATTACTCAGCTATAAAAAAGGATGATCTTGAGGCCTTCATAGGCAAATGGAGACAACTTGAGACTATCCTCATTAGTGAAATAAATAAGAATCATATTTATAAATATCATATTGTGTCTCTAATGTAAAAAGTAAATAAGAAACCAAAATGTGTAATTGCTATTTTAAAAAAGAGAGGAAAAGAAAAGGCTCTAAGGGATATAACTGCATGTATGTTTGAGTGTGTAAAATAGATGACCATATTGCTGAATCTTTGTTGGATCTTTCAGCAGAACTGTTTGTAGTCTGACTGTTTGAATGTTTACTATGTACCCTTTAACTTTGTAACTTGAACAACTACTTCCAAGATGACAGTATGTAATTTATAAACTACTGATTTCTTAGTGGGGCTTTTTCTCATTTTCATTTTTTTCTCTTTTTCCTTCTTTCTTTTAGAATTCTGTATTGTTGCTACCTTTTTTTCTGTTTTGCTTTTTTTTCTTCTCTTTAAACAAAATTTTTTAAATGTATAATTGCTATTTTAAAAAAAGAGGAAATAGGAAGCACTATAAAAGATATAGCTGCATGTATGTTTATGTGTGTGGGATTGATATCCATATTTCTAGATTCTTTTTTTTTAAGAGAATAAAACAAAAGAGGACAAATCTAAGCAGATCAGAACAGAACAATGGAAGCAACAGCACTTCACAACAATACAATTGGATATTAACAGTAGCTATCATAATGTCTCTTTCTTTGAAATAGTTGAGCTTAGTTGGATTGTTGAACAGATCTGTTTGCAGTCTCACTGCTTGAGTGTCCACTTTTTGTGCTTTAATTTTGCAACTTGAGAAACTATTCCTAAAAGAACAATATGTAATTTATCAACTAGTGATTTCTTACTATTTATCTTCTTTTTTTGACATTCTGTAGTATTTCTATCCTTTTTCTGATTTTTTCTCTTTAAGTAAAAAAAGCTAATCAAAAAAAATATCTCCTGCACTTTCTTCTGGTCGGCTAGATATTTGAGACTGCATTTTGCTTTTTTGTTTTGTCATTTTCACTCTGCCTGATGTTTTTTGTGTGTAGGAGGTGGCCACCCACACTCTTTTCAGACTCACAAAGGTCTTACAGTTAATTGGAGGGGGCTTTACAACTGGCCCTGTTTACCCACTGTACACTTCTATTTTAGGGTCATACTCACCACACTGGCACAGTTAATCCACTGTAGTCCAAGGTTTGCCACCTGGGAGCTAAATTCCAAGTTTTTTCCATGTGCTGGGATTCCACTAGAGTGTGTGGTAAGGGCCTGAGGCTGGAATCTTGGTCCTGCTGGCTGCTTGGTTGTCACTGAGTATGGTCCTGTTGTGCCCCCATTCCTGTGTGTGGCCCAGGGTGGTCTGGGATGCTGCATGTGGCCTTACCACGTGGGAGTAGGCTCAAAGTCCCTTTCCATGGGCTGGGATTCTTCCAGAGCACAAAGTGAGGGCCCAAGGCTGGAATCTGGGTCCCACTGGCTGCTTGGCAGTCACTGGGCATGGCCCAGCTAGGACCCTGTCCCTGTGTGTGGCCCTAAATAATTTTTTTTAAATTCATAATTGCTATTGTAAAAAAGAGAGGAAATAGGAAGTGCTAGAAAAGATATAACTGCATGAATATTTAAGTGTGTAGGATTGATAACCATACTTCTAAGTTCTTGTTGGATTGTTGAACAAATCTGTTTGCAGTCTTACTGCTTGAATGTCTTGTGTGCTCTAATTTTGTAACTTGAACAACTATTTCTAAAAGGACAATATGTAATTTATCAACCAGTGATCTCTTACTGTTAATCCTTTTTTTACATTCTGTAATATTTCTACCTTTTTTCTGTTTTTTTTTTTCTCTTTATATAAAAAAAATTTAAAGAATTTTGGAAACCTTGCAAGTTTGGACTAGGTCAGGGCATGCCCACAGCTTTACATAGGGTATTTAACCCTACTTGCCATTTCAGTAGTAAAAGTTAAGTAAATCTCTTAATGTTAGCCTCTTTGGCCTCAGAGTTTGTTTTAGCCCCAGTGTATCTAAGCACAGCCCAGAGGAGTGGTTTTGCCTGGTAATGATTGATTATTACCCATATGTTCAAATTAGAAAAGTGAGCCAGAGGTTGGGTGGGTTATGAGTCAGCAGATAATCATCACCCTCTAGTGAATCACAACCAGTAGTATAGTCCCAATAATGACTTCTCTAGTCATCAGCAGAGAAGGCACAGGGAAGTCCAAAAGGACATAGTAGCAGTGTAGTCCCAACAATGACTTCTCTGGTCATCACCAGAGAAGGAATGGGGGGGAGTCCTAAAGGATTTAGAGGTCCATAGGGATGTAGAGTAGTATGGGGATGTCCTGATATGCCCACAATTTCAGACAGGTACCCCAAAGTAGAGTAGAAGGGAGACTCACCTTGGACCTGGTGAGATGAAGGCTGATATTGAATGTTGGCTAGAAATGGCAAGACTGAGGAGTCCCTAGCCCATAAAAAGATGGAAAGGGAGAGAAAAAAGGAGCAGAGAAAGGAAAGGTCATAGGTCAGAGGGGGCTAAGACTGGGGGACAGATTCCCCAGGAGCCACACAGTCTCCAACCACTGGAATCAATGGCACCAACTGATTGAGTGATTTGTACTCAATCTAGAGCAATGCAGAATATTAAAGAGAAGAGACAAGTAGGTAAGAAGAGAGTTTAACAAGCAGGGAGGGCATGGAGGGAGTAACCACAAGGAAGGGTATGGTGGCTCTCCCTACAGACAAAGGGAAGTTTCTGCCTATATAGCCTCTGAAGAGGGTAGGGCTCTGGGGACTGATGTGAGCTGATTTATTTTGTGAAAGTGCAGGGGATTGGGTAAACCTTTACATTCCTGAGCTTTGGCAGACTTTTGGGAGGGAGAAGCCATAGGGCCTTCTGGGAAGAAGGAGGTATACACTATCATGGCATAGCTTTGAACTGTTGCCATAATGATTGTGCTGTCTCTCAAATGGGAGACCTAACAAAATTACCTTTCACATAATCATCAGTTTTAATTCTATCCATGATTTACACTGAATATTAATGCTTGAAAATGTACACAACTTTAAAGATAAGATATATTTATTTTGTCCAGAGTAGATGAGTATAATTCTCACTCTCATTTTTTACTCCAAATTTCAAGTCTCAAAATTCATAAGAAGGTGAGCCTTGGGGTAGAGTGTGTATGGCCTGTGTTCACTGTAAAGCAGGCATGATCACCCAGCATGTATTGAGTGTAGTTGCTTGAGGGATCCTACCTTCACTGCTTCAACATAAGTATGTGCTAGAGTGAAGCAGAAATCTAGGAAGATGAATTCCTGCATATCCATGAGTGAACCAAGGCTAAATGGGGATGTTCCCAAAAAAAAGGCCTGAAAACATTTTGCTTTCAAGAAAAGTATAAATGCTAGTCCCTGGATCCAAATTTAAAAGAACTATATATGTTTTCTAATAGAGAGAGCAGAGGAGTTGTGTAAATTTTGGTTAAACATACAAAGGTTCGTGCAAATTCCAAAGCTGTTGCAATAAATAAAAATGAATACCTGCAATACTTGTATATGAGAAAATACATAAATTAAGTTACCAAATTCTTCAGCTTTCACAAAATTCTGAAAAGAAATGTGCACAAGATTATAATATGTTGTATTATGGTCCTCATTTTCTCACAGAATAAATTTTAAGAACTTACAGCAAACAAGTAAAAAAGTATCCAGAACTTTATACTCTTCATGAAGTCAACAGCTTAAGGGGGTTCTTCCATTCAGAATAGAGACAGTATTAAAATTAGAGACAATCTTTCTTGCATTGGGCAATGTAAAATTTGTGAAAACTGTATTCTCCTCAATGCCTGCAGTAGTAAAGCTCTCAGAAAGTACTCTGTCTCCCATCAAAAGCCCAGAAAAAAATAGCTGAAGCTATGCACTATGATATTAGTAAAGATCCAAATGCAGAGAAGCTTGCTTCAAGATATCATTGTCAGATATCTCTGATAAGCCAGTCATTACTTACTTTATTAAATAGCCATGGACCAAACTACAAGGAACAGTAGGAAAATTCCAGTTTGTATTCAAGTTATACCTGTTGTAGATTCCAAAACAGTCAAAGTAATTTATATTAATTCCCTGCTTCCTCAGAAGAAAATGACAATGAGACTGAAAAATCAAATTTTCCATGAAGTCCATTGAAATATATGATATTCAAAAACACATCTGTTCCAACTTCTGCAGTGTTTATGGACAGATCTGAAGAGCATCCATCTGAAATGCACACAACCATTGATATCACTGAGTAATAAAAAATTGAGATACTTGAAAATTTGGATCTGAATTTTAGTGGTGTCTCAGAAATTGAAGTTTGGAGTAACCTCTACAGAAACATCCAGGTCACCTAGCCCAGTAAGTAATCATACAATACCTGCCATAACATATACACTCCCAGCTGTTGTCTCTGTGGCACCATCTGTAGCAGACACCTCTGTGAATTCTAGAAGTTTGTCTCAGATTCTGATAGACCAGTTGCAGAAAGAGAAATAGCTGGTCATCAGTATGGAAAGTGGCCCCTGAAGAATGCAAAAATAAAGATCAGAGACTTGAACTATGTGGTGAAAGTGTATCCAGTTCTTTTCTTTTCTTTTCTTTTCTTTTCTTTTTTTTTTTTTTTTTTTTTGAGACAGGGTCTTGCTATGCGGTTCAGGCTGGCCTTAAGCTCACTTTGTAGCCCAGGCTGGTCTCAAACTCACAATGATCCTCCTGCCTCAACCTCCCGAGTGCTGGAATTACAGGTGTGAGCCACCATGCCCAGCCTTGTATCCAATTCTATGCAAGACAATGACCTAAAGACATATGAGGCTTTACAGTTGGAAAGTTCTCAGATAATTTTTTATATTTCAAAAAAATGACATTACTTCCAAAAAGCAGAGTTTGCTTCCTTTCAATTTAGGCAGACATGAGTGATGGCTCCAACCAGGACAGTATGGCAGAAAAGATGATCAGGAGCCCCTGTGTTTAGAAGCACTTACCTGTGGAACCCAAATGTCATGCTGAGAAAAAGTTCAAACTGGTTCTAAGGAGAGGTCACATGGAAAGCTGCATGTGGAAAAATCCTGAGTTCTTAAGCTGACCTACAGACCAGACATGTGAATGAAAGTAGCTGAAGAAGATTCCAGCACTTAAGCTTTCAAAGAAAACTTGAACATTTTCTACTTATTGCATTTGAAAATAAATAGTAGATCAACAAAGAAATGCCATCTTACATTAGACAGGCACAGTTGTTTTCCTCATAAAATTATAACACAAGGAATTTAAATGATAGTTTTTCACTTGTAGACTTTTAAATACTTTCATAAATGAACTTTAGCATCAGTTTGCTTTGCTTTACATCTTCACAAAATCCATTTTTGCTGTTTTGATCAAAATCAGATTTCACCCATGGATCTGAATTGCATATGGAAACAAGGTCTAGTACTTGGCCCAGATCTCTGCATTAATCTTCTCTAGTATATTAAATAATTAATACATAAAATGACAGTAATTTATCAAAAACACTGATAACATTTTTCAGCACAATTTACAGAAGCAGATTTAAATAGAATAACCAATCTAATCCTGTGTGTGTGTGAGTTATCTCTTGTTCCATCTGGACAATAAAATATTACAGCACGTTGCTGAAATTCCATTAAGAGTCCCATGTGCACAGATTAAAAAATTCTCTTTAGTCACAAGTTTGACATGTTCATACTCAAATTAAGGGGAGAAAAGTAGGGTTCATGTTTCTGTTTGTCTGCCAAACAAACAGTGGATCTGAATTATTCTAGATATTTCAGAGAGTGACTTCAGAGCCAGAGTAGCCATCTGCAGGATGATCAGCCCTGAATCTTAAAAAAGGAAGTGAGAGAGATGACAAGATGGCTGATAAGTGCGTAACAAAATACAAAGCCTCCTGGGAGAAACAATTCATTTGCCAGAATAAAACACCCTGGAGAGACCCTGACAGATGGAGATGGATCCTCTTGACACAGGTAGAGATTAAAATGTGAAAAAGATCATCAAATACTTCAGAACTGCAACTGAAACAGCTAAAAATTACAGGACACAGCATTTTTGTTTGCTGCAACCAACCAAGTTTGCAAAGGCCTGAATCTGCACAGGCCAGCAGAGCCTCCCAAACTCGTTCCCGCCGCCACTCTCAGGAAGCACAGTGGTGCTGAAGTCAGAGCTTGGTGAGCCCAACTGGGAGCAGAGCCAGCAAAGGGACCTTCCTTAATCCATGGTCAGTGCTGGGAATGAGATCCCCACCACAGGAGGGGTGCAAACAAATGGGTGACATGTTGGAATTGGGCTGGAGGAGCCTGAACTGGGAACAACAGTGACTTCAGTTGGTTCCTCCCTCCCAAGAGCAGATTTGTGGGATTTGCTTGGACTGGGCCATGCCCCTGGCCAGGACCCAATGAGCAGTCCCAAATTGATTCCCTGTGCCTAGCAAGTACTAACTTGGTGAAGGCACCTGAAGTTTGGCTGGCCTGGTGGGGAGGGACAGGCAAATATAGCTACTGCTTAAACCTCAGTGACAAGAGCAGGCAGGAGTGGGTGGAGTTCCCTTACCAGCATGATTTGGAGGAAACATGGCCAACAAGGAAGGGGGCTGGGACCTGCACTGTAACCTGTGTGGAGCCAGGGCCAGGACAGGGGAGAGAGGCAGGAAGAGGACCCCAGCCCAGAACCCTGAGAGTACTAATCCAGGAGAAGGAAAAACAAGGGAGACTGAGGGCAGCAAACACACATCAGACATGGCTTCAATGGACATTAAAAGATATCTTCGGGACCTTGTAGATGAGCTCAAAACTGAAATATTAAATCAGGTAAAGCAAGATATGAGTAGTGTAATAAAAGAAATGCTCTCAGGAAGCATCTCTCAGGAAGATACAGATGGAAGAAGGGAGGAACACAAAAAAAGGAGAGAAACATTTGATAAAGAAAATATAGAATGCATGAAGCAGATTCAAAGAGACTACCAGGAAATTAAAAACTCCATTGAAAGCTGGCAAAACTCCTCAAAAGAAACTAAGGATAGACTATCAAAACTTGAAGACAAGTTTGCAATGTGTGATCATGAAAGGAAAGATCTCTTAAAAACAATAAGGAAACAGGCAGTAACAATACAAAGGCTAGAAGATGACAAGAGAATTTACAATTTAAGAATAAGAAACGTGAATGAAGAAGCAGGAATACATAGAGGTGAATTTCAAAGGCTATTCACAGAAATAATTAAGGAAAACTTCCCAAGCATAGGAAAAGAAAATGACATTCAGTTGTGTGAGGCATACAGAACTCCAGCCACCTACAACCAAAACAGATCTACACCTAGACATATAATAATCAAGATACCAGAAATTCAATATAAAAACAGAATATTAAAAGCCATCAGAGAAAAGAAAAAGATTACCTATAAAGGTAAGCCCATCAGAATCATGGCTGACTTCTCAACACAGACCATCAGATAAAGAAGAGGTTGGGGTGAAGTGTTACAAGCCCTGAAAGAAAATAACCTCCGGCCCAGATTGATGTACCCTGCAAAACTGTCACTAGAAATTAATGGAGAAACAAGATGCTCCCATGACAAAGAGGAACTGGGGGAGTTTGTGACCACCAATCCAACCCTACAGAGAATACTGAAGGACATTCTAGAGAGAGAAAAAATACCAGGATTTTAGGAACAGTGGCAGAAAGGCCTCAATGTGTGGAGCAGGCAGTAGAATGAAAGAGAAATCTAGACAAAGAAAGGCAAAAAAATAGCATAGCAGGCAGATAAGGATAACTAGAATCATTAACATAGATGGCCTTGATACACTATATTGTTAATAGTGAACCAGGATTTAAAACCCACATTACTCACACTACTCTGCTTAGATGTTATATATTCTGTTCCAGTCATTCTACCTGTACTAGATTTGAGGACACAGATAGTTATCCCAAAAATAACAGGATATAGTACAGTAATCACCCTTAATTTCCTATTAATTTAATCTAAAACACTGTAAAGCCTACACTGTTTTACCAAGACTGATCATAATCAAATCTGGTTTGTTGGATTGCTCTTTTGTATTGATAGATTTTATTCAAAGCTGTTATGCTTGATAGTATCAAGTCTGAGAGTATAGGCAACTGCACTTAAGATGACAAGATACACTAGAATATCCATTATAGTTTGATTATTACCTGCTTTTGAAGTTTTATATTCTCTACAATGTTTTATTTTTACTAATATTGTTATTTACTGCTTTACTCAATTATACTGCTATATTCAATCATGCCTGTTGATATAGACATTCTATTGAAGATAATAAGAAACAACACAGTAATGATTGTAGATCACCTTGTACTGTGGTTTTATATGACTTTTTGGTTTCATGTTTTTACAGGAATTTGTTTTGTTTTGTCTTGCTAGGTTTTATTTTTCCCTCTAATACAGAAAGGATAGAAATACATGTAGAGATTCATGCAGGCATAGCTGTTTACACTCTCACTGTTTGACTATCTACTTTGTATGCTTTAATTTTGTAACTTGAACAACTATTTCTAAGAGGACAATATGCAATTTATTAACTAGTGATTTCTTATTGTTTATCTTTTTTTTAATTCTGTGTTATCTCTAACCTTTAAAAAAATAAAGGAGGTGAAATCACTCTACAAGTACTACTGCCCTTGAGCAAGTAGATAAGCCCATTGTGTGGAGAGTCAAGATACTGCTACACTGGTACAGAAAAGATGCAAGGCATTCCATGATCTGCTGAGGTAGGCAAGTCCACAGCTCCCTACCGTTCATTCTAGCATTCTTCTAACAGACATACTCACTGCTTCTCCTGGAAAAGAGCATACGGAGTCCAAGCATTTGACCTTTGCATTTGTTTCAGTAAGTTGTGCTTTTTCAGTACTTGTAGGATGAAGCTATCAGTCAAATATCTTCTTCATAGCATCAAGAAATAGACAGGTAACAACCATGAGGGTTATGGAAAACAAAGCAGAATCATTTCATAGGACCTGAAGTACATATTCTGGGAGCTCAAAAATGGCCAGAGAATCCCACTATAAAATAAAGAAAATATAAAATAAAATGCAATAGATCCCCACATAACAAGATGGCTGATCCAAGTCCAAAAATGAGCTTCCAAAGCAATCTTTACTGTGAATGTAATAATCATTACTGTGAAAAACCAAAGTGCCAGATGTCCAGGTTTCAAACATCTGGCCATTTCCAAGCAGAGATATATCTTTCCCCATCAGAAAATAGGATCAAAAAAGAAAATAAAAGCTTGATTGTCTAAAACCCAGGATATGGGTATTAAGAAATGTTTTAATGCTTAAGAGACAATTTTTATTAATATCCCAATATAAAATAGGCTTGTTCTGTAATGCATGAGGGTTGACATGCTGTTGCAAAAGACTATATATCAGAATAGGTAGGGAACTTGTTATGGTTTGTGTTTGAATGGTCCCCCCATGTCTCATGCAATCATGGATGGGGCTAAATCTAGCATTTGTGATAGGTTTGTTGTCTAGCTCTGGGATTGGCAGTGTGGGTGTTGCACACACCCAGGGGTGAAGCCAACATACACTGTAAGGGTGAGAAGAAGGTGTGTCTTTCCTCTTTTTATCTCTTTGCTCTTGCTATTTGTGATGGCCATGAATGGCTGCCCCACCAGGCCATCCTGCCTTTGAGCCAGCTGAATATGGACTTAAACTTTCAAACTGTAAAAAATAAACCTTCCCTTGCTTTGCTTTGGGTGTCAAGTATTTTGTCTCAGCAAAAAGAGAAAAGCAACTAAGACAGAAGTAAAATAAATATTGTACAAAGTCAGATACATGTGTCATACAGTGTTTTTTGAGAAAACAAACAGTAAAACTGATATAAAAACTGGGGTGTAACAAGGCACACATTCTTATAAAAAAAAATACTGTACAAGGGTAGCTATTCTGATATAATAAAAATGGCCATGAACAAAAAGAAGTTTGGAGAGGAAGTTAAATCTAGCTATTGAGCTCAGGTCCAGGAGACAGTAGCCAGCCCCACCCCTGTGCACATAACAGCTGCCATCTAGGATCTTCCCACCAGTAACCAGCTCAGTTCTTGGAAGCAGTGGCTAGCCCTGCCCCTGTTCACATACCAGCCACCATCACAGATGATTCCCAATGCCAGTAGTCAGTGTGGGAAAAGCAGCAGCCAGCCCTGCATCAGCACACCCAGTGGCCACCACTGGATTCTGGTAGCCAGCACTGGCCAGGAGAACCAAACAGTCATGCTTCAGAGAAATTGTAGCCAATATGGGAAGTGCCTGTCCCCACTATCCACTTGTTTAGAAGAAACCAGGAACATGACAAGAACAAGCAAAAGGTAGTCTCTGGCCTCCAACCCAGGCAGAGCAAGTCCTGGAGATGTAAACACTGAAGAGTTCAGGAGCCACACACCTGAAGTTTCTGAAGTGATGGCAACTGAAGTAAAGAAAATTTATGAGGCTATAAAAGAAATTAGAACAGAAATACTGTATCAGGTAAAAGAAGAAATGAAAAACATAATAAAAGAATTGCCAAACATCTCTAAAGAAGACATAGATTTAAACAATAGAGGAGTGCAGGAAAGTGAGGGAAACCTTGAATGAACAATATAAGATTTAGAATGCATGAAACAGATTCAAAGAGATATTCAGGAAATCAAAAACTCCATTGGAAGCTGGCAAAACCAGTTGAAAGAATCTGAAGATAGACTTTTATACCTTGAAGATAGGTTTGCAGCTAGTGATCATGAAAGGAAAGAACTCTTAAACATAACAAGGAACCAGGAAACAATATTTCAACAACTGCAAGATGACACACAGAAAAATAATTTAAGAATAAAAGGTGTCAGTGAAAAAGCAGGGGTCAACACAAATGACATAAAAAGTCTATTTACAGAGGTAATAGTAGAAAATGTTCCAAGCATGGGAAAAGAATGTGACATACAGATTAAGTGAAGCATATAGAACTCCAGCTAGCCATATCCAAAATAAATCTATACCCAGACATATAATAAACATCCCAGAAATTCAATACAAGATCAAAATATTAAAAGCTGTTAGGGAAAAGAAACAGATGTCCTATAAAGGAAAGCCCATCAGAATCATGACAGATGTCTCAACACAAACCATCAAGTCAAGAAGAGCTTGGAGTGAAATATTTTAAGTCCTAAAAGAAAACAACTTCCATCCCAGATTGATGTTCCCTGCAAAACTATCTTTCAAAATTAATGGAGAAACAAGATACTTCCATGACAAAGAACAACTGAAGGAATTCATGGCCACCAAACCAGCCCTACAAAGAATAATAAAGGACATTCTAGAGATAAAAATGACCACAGTTGCAGGAACAGCAGCAGAAGGGGAATCATCAAGCAAGGCAGACAATTGAATGGAGGAGAAATGTAGTCACCTAATGGCAGGAAAACAACATAGTTGCCAGTGCATGTTGGCCATTAGTGTAGATGGCCTCAATTCACTAATGAAAGAAACACAAGAAGAGTGAGTCAGGAGACAGGATTTATCAATGTGCTTTACAAAAGAAACATATTTAACTTGAAAGAAAATCCATAGACTGAAAGTCAAAGGAGGGCAAACAATGCTCTATGTGACAGGAAGCCAGAGAAAGTAGGGGTAGCTTGCTCACCAACTGCAGAATGGATAAGAAAAATATGGCATTTTTATAGAGTGGAAAGCTACTCAGATATAAAGAAAGATAACCTCAAAGCTCTTGTAGGTAAATGGATACAAATTGAGATCATGCTCATGGGTGAAATGGTCTGGAGTCACATAGGTGAACCTTGTGTTGTCTCCCTAGTATAAAAATCTAAAGGAATTCATCAGATCCAAAATGCATGATAGATATTGTGGGGGGGTTGGTGGGGCAATTGTTTGTTTGGTACCAGGGATTGAACTCATGACCTTGTGCTTGACAGGCAGGTGCTTGTGCCACTGAGCTAAATCCCTTGCCCTCATAATAGATATTGTGAAAGTGAAAGGGGAGGAAATGTCTAAAAAGGAAAGGCAGTGGCCACTGTTAATCTATTATCACATTTTGAAACACTGTATTGTTTTCATTGTTCTGTTTAACTTGGTTTTATTCTTTTTTGTTTTGTTTGATTTTATTATATTTTATGGCATGGGCAGCTATTTCAAAGATAACAAAATATATTATGGTAGCCATTATTGATTTCCTATTATCTTGTTTTGAAGCCCTGTATAGATTTCATGTTTTATTTTGATTGATTTTATTCTATTTTGTTTTGTTTGATTTTATTACATCTGATGGTATAGGCAGCTACTTTGAAGACAGCAAGAGGTATTATGGTAGCCATTGTTGTTATCTTGTTTTGAAGTCCTTCACTGCTTTCATTGTTTTGTTTTGATTGATTTTATTCTGTTCTGTTTTGTTTGATTGTATTATGTCTGATGGTATGGGCAATCATTTGGAAGATAACAAGAAGCATTATGATAGCCATTATCAATTTCCTCTTATCTTGGTTTAAAGCCCTGTATTGCATTCATTGTTTTGTTCTGATTGACTCTATTCTGTTTTATTTCACTTTGTTTTATTCTCTCCAAAATTTAAAAAATTTAAAAAATAAATAAATCTAGTTATTGCACAGTTACCATTTCTTTCATCCTGGCTTCCTTCCTTATCCTTGATTCCTATGCCAATATGTGCTTCTTTGATTATGCTTACATCATTGGCACCATCACCAGCAGTCAGTGTTATGGGTTTCTTTGGTGAGGTTCTTATCAGTCTAATTACTTTTTCTTTCTGCAATGGTGCCATAATATGGGCTAACAATTTCTACAAACTTCTATAAATAGCTTTTCATGCTCCCTCAGTGCAAGAGATAGTCTAGTCCCATCCACTACCAGCCCAGGCTGAATTACACGATCATTTTTAAGTAAAGTTGCCTCAACTGTTCAACACACTTACTGTCTGACTTCTGCTTAATAAGTTTGAAGATGTTCATAGTTCTGTGGAAATGTCCACATGATAAACTCACACTAATAGCAGTTTCATGTTTATCTCCATTAAGTACCCATACTTTGATACCAGCCATTTCTCTTTTTTTTTTTTTTGGAATTTTTTTAAAGAAAGGAGGAAAAAAAGCAAAACAGAAAAAAGGGTAGAAACAATGCAGAATTTTAAAAACAATAAACAGTAAGAAATCACTAGTTGATTCATTACATATTGTCTTCTTGGATATAGTTGTTCAAGCTACAAAATTAAATCATACAAAGTGAACATTCCTACACACTTAAATTTACATGCAGTTATATCCTTTAGAGCACTTTCTTTTCCTCCTTTTGCTTTTTAAGTCCATTATCTGTTTAGTTATATCATGTTTCAGGTTGCTCAGTAACTTACTGATCTGTTTTGTTGTTGTTATTTACTTTTTTATTTTTTCTTATTATTTTTAATTTATTTATTTATTTTGAAGGTGGTAAAATATAGCAGAACAAGACGGAACAAAACCAATTGAGGCAGTACAATGAAATTGGTACAGAACCTCATAGCAGGTTAGCAGGATAACAGCAATAGGTACAATAGTATATCAGGTTTTCTTCACAATAGTTGTTCCTTCAATCAGGTAGAGCAATATTGAAGGAAATACCAAAATTATAAAAACAGAATATTGAATAGAGCAATACCATTCATCAGAACAGAGCAAAACAGAGTTTAAAAATATTTGCCTTCAAAGAGATGGCAGAAAAAAATCCCCCTTATTTGCTATATTGCATATACTCAAACTTGCAAGAGATGCTCATATCTCTGGCTCTAACTTGCTAGCAGGGAGTGGGGGATAAGATGAATGTTTGGTTCTTAGCCCACGCACTGGTAGGCCCCCAGAGCAGTGCGCTGGCTGCCTGTTTTCCCAGCACCCCAAGTTCCAACATGGTGTGGATCTCAGGAAACGCTGATATGGTTCTCAACCTGGGGCAGCTGCAGCTTGGGAAGCCACAGCCACTTACCAGAGCAGCATGCTGGCTGCCTGTTTTCCCAGCACTTGATACCAGCCATTTCAATGGTTCCATAGTTTCTTGAACTTTATCTTTCAGTCTGTCTTCTATTGCTATAGCCCCAAGTAATATCAGGTCTTTCTCTATGAACTGGAAGACCTTAGCCAGTTTCTCTTTCCACTGCAGCAAAGCAGTCCTGGCTTTAAAAGGCATCTATTTCTTCATACTCTTTGGGTATAAAATATCTGTAAGCTATATACAAAATTCTTAACCATTTCAAAGCAAATTCATTCACAAAATTCTGGTTTTCTCTATTTCTCCACCTATACATTTAGGGAGAATTGATTATTCTACTTCTTTAGCAAGTCTCACATTGATTTTTTAGGATTTTATGCCACTAATTGAATAATCCTAGAAGTGTATCTCATTTTCTGCCAGTGTTCCAATTGTATCTGTAAACACATAATTCACCTATCCAAGTTTTTCATTCAGGTCAGAAGTATTGACTTGAGCTTTCTGATCTGATTCCTCATGCTAGAGATTAAGATCCCAGCCAATAAAAATGATCAAAGAAATTTCTGCATTTCAATTGTTATATGTAATGTAATTGGAATGATGAAATTGTTGAGTTCCAGAAAAGCAAAGAAATCAGAAATAAAACTCAGAAACTTACTATTTCTCTGATGTTCTGATTTTTTTATTTTATTTTATTTAAAGAGAAACAAAAGCATGTAAAGGGTAGAAGTAATGCAGAATTCCAAAAACAAGATAAACAATAAGAAATCACTAGTTAATAAATTACATATTGTCCTCTTAGAAATAGTTGCTCAGGTTACAAAATTAAAGCATACAAAGTAGATAGTCAAACAGTGAGAGTGTAGACAGCTATGCATGCATGAATATCTGCATGTATTTCTATACTTTCTGTATTATAGGGAAAAACAAAACTTAGCAAGACAAAACAAAACAAATTCCTGTAAAAACATGAAACGAAAAAGTCATATAAAACCACAGTACAAGGTGATCTACAATGACTACTGTGTTGTTTCTTATCTTCAATAGAATGTCTATATCAGCAGGCATAATTGAATATAGCAGTATGATTGAGTACAGCAGTAAATAACAATATTAGTAAAAATAAAACATTGTAGAGAATATAAAACTTCAAAGGCAGGTAATAATCAAACCATAGTGGATATTCTAGTGGATCTTGTCATCTTAAGGGCAGTTGCCTATACTCTCAGACTTGATACTATCAAGCATAACAGCTTTGAATAAAATCTATCAATACAAAACAGTGATCCAACAAACCAGATACGATTACGATCAGTCATGGTAAAACAGTGTGGGTTTTACAGAGCTTTAGATTAAGTTAATAGGAAATTAAGGATGATTACCATACTATATCCTGTTATTTTTGGGATAACTGTCTGTGCCTTCAAATCTAGTACAGGTAAGAATGACTGGAACAGAATATAATACATCCAAGCAGAATAGTGTGAGTAATGTGGGTTTTAAATCCTGGTTCACTATTAACAATATAGTGTATCAAGGCCATCTATGTTAATGATTCTAGTTATCCTTATCTGCCTGCTATGCTATTTTTTTGCCTTTCTTTGTCTAGATTTCTCTTTCATTCTACTGCCTGCTCCACACATTGAGGCCTTTCTGCCACTGTTCCTAAAATCCTGGTATTTTTTCTCTCTCTAGAATGTCCTTCAGTATTCTCTGTAGGGTTGGATTGGTGGTCACAAATTCCCCCAGTTCCTCCTTGTCATGGAAGCATCTTGTTTCTCCATTAATTTCTAGTGACAGTTTTGCAGGGTACATCAATCTGGGCCGGAGGTTATTTTCTTTCAGGGCTTGTAACACTTCACCCCAACCTCTTCTTTATCTGATGGTCTGTGTTGAGAAGTCAGCCATGATTCTGATGGGCTTACCTTTATAGGTAATCTTTTTCTTTTCTCTGATGGCTTTTAATATTCTGTTTTTATATTGAATTTCTGGTATCTTGATTATTATATGTCTGGGTGTAGATCTGTTTTGGCTGTAGGTGGCTGGAGTTCTGTATGCCTCACACAACTGAATGTCATTTTCTTTTCCTATGCTTGGGAAGTTTTCCTTAATTATTTCCATTAATAGCCTTTGTAATTCACCTCTATGTATTCCTGCTTCTTCATTCACATTTCTTATTCTTAAATTGTAGATTCTCTTGTCATCTTCTAGCCTTTGTATTGTTACTGCCTGTTTCCTTGTTATTTTTAAGTGATTCCTTTCATGATCACACACTGCCAACTTGTCTTCAAGTTTTAAAGGTTTATCCTTAGTTTCTTTTGAGGAGTTTTGCCAGCTTTCAATGGAGTTTTTAATTTCCTGGTAGTCTCTTTGAATCTGCTTCAAGTATTCTATATTTTCTTTATATTCTTTATCAAATGTTTCTCTCCTTTTTGTGTGTTCCTTCCTCCCTTCTTCTGTCTGTATCATACTAAGAAATGCTTCCTGAGAGCATTTCTTTTGTTACTCTACTCATATCCTGCTTCACCTGATTTAATATTTCAGTTTTGAGCTCATCTACAAGTTCTCAAAGATATCTCTTAATGTCCATTGAAGCCATGTCTGATGTTGTGTGTTTGCTGCCTTTAGTCTCCCTTGTTTTTCCTTCCCTTGGATCAGGATTCTCAGGGTTCTGGGCTGGGGCCTCCTCCTGCTTCTCTCTCCTGTCATGGCCCTGGCTTCCTCCACATGGGTTACAGTGCAGGTCCCAGCCCCCTTCCCTGTTGGCCGTGTTTCCTCCAAAGCATACTGGTAAGAGAACTCCACCCTCTCCTGCCTGCTCTTGTCACTGAGGTGTAAGCAGCATTTGCATATGCCTGCCCCTCCCCACCAGGCCAACCAAACTTCAGCTGCCTTCACCAAGTTAGTACTTGCTAGGCACAGGGAATCAATTTGGGATGGCTCATTGGGTCCTGGCCAAGGGTGCAGCCCAGTCCAAGCAAATCCCTCAAATCTGCTCTGGGGAGGGAGCAATCAACTATAGTCACTCTTGCTCCCAGTTCAGGCTCATCTTGCCCAATTCCAACATGTTGCCCATTTGGTCATGCCCTTCCCATTGGGGGAGGTCTCATTCCCAGCACTGACCATGGATTAATGAAGATCCCTTCACCAGCTCTGCTCTCCATTGGGCTCACCAACCCCTGACTTCAGTGCTGCTGTGTTTCCTGTGAGTGGCAGCAGAAATGAGTTTGGGCAGCTCTGCTGGCTGTGCAGACTCAAGCTGGCACAGACTTGGTGAGTCACCACAAAAATGCTGTGTCCCTTAATTTTTAGCTGTTTCAGTTGTAGTCCCAAAATATTTGAAGAGCATTTTTACATTTTAATTTCTTCCTGTGTCAAGAGGATCCATCTCCCTCTGTCTGGGCCTCTCCAGGGTGTTTTATTCTGGCATATGAATTGTTTCTCCCAGGAGGCTTTGTATTTTGTTGCTCACTGATCAGCCATCTTGTCTTCTCTGATGTTTTGATTTTTTATTATACAAAGCTTCATCCCATTTTTCTTCAACTTGCCATATATTTTTAAAGATAGTACTGATCATGGCTTGAGAAATAAGTATTGTTAGATAATTTTTCAAAAATTTGCGCATTAATTTTTCCACAGGGAATCTTTTCTATGACTTGCTTTTGTAATTTAATGCCACTTTAGTTTCCATTCCTGTGTACACAGCAATGGCAAAATTTTCTTTGCTTTTTAATCTGGCTCCATGAAATAAAAGACTCTCTGGGCCCAGAGGCCTTAAAATTTCTTCCATTTTCTGAGTTATCATTCGCCCATGAATCTGCACAAGTCTGTTTCTGGCTACTGGCATTCTATTACAGCTACAAGACTGTCTAAATTGGCAACTGTTTGTAATAACTACTGTTTCTGGAGTTGCCACATGAGTTTTTAGGTTTGTTTCTCCATCCAAACTAACAGTTGTAATTTGACATGAACCATCAGGTTGATCAGAGGAGAGGACCACCAAGTCTGCAGGAAAATTTCACCTTTGGTTATTTGAACAATATCACCCAGCCAAATTTTTTTTTTAATCTAGTTTTTACAAGGCTACCACTTTGTACAACATAAACAGGAGCTCCATTTACTTCATTATCTTAGTTATGCTGTAAGCAACATACATATCCCTGCTTTATGGTGGTTACCATTATCACAAGGAATAATGGAAATCCACTAGTAATTGGACTGTTAGGTGTATCAATCATAAGCTGAACCAAAAATATAATACCATAAAAGTTTGCCAATCATCTGAATTGTTTAAATAAAATTTTTGGAAAAAAATTCCACATAGTATACCTAGATGAAATTATTAAATTGTCTATAAATTTTTGAGATGTGTAAAGGTCATTCTAAGGAATCCTGTTGGCTATGTAAATAGTTTTTTTATCACTTTGTCAAAGTGGATCAAAATCCAGCCACTGGCGGCAATCCCCGTGCAAGCACCAAGGGGCTGCAGCTGGAGGCCGAGGAGCCAATAGGGGCAGAAGTTGCAGCTCCTCATGCTCAAGCTCCACTCTCCACCAACACCACACCACTCCCAACCTGCTGCAGGGGCCCCAGGGCCAACTCTGCCTAGTACAGCTATGTCAGTCACTTCATGATTGACCATTGTCACCAAAGTGCCCCTGCCACCCCATCCCACCTGGGCCCACCCAGCAACCCAGCAGCCCACCCCACTGGACATGATGAAAGGGAGTGCATCAATAACGTATTTCTTTAAGTTTATAGGTACAATTCAGATATGTATAATCTCATTCATCATAGGGAATTTGTTGCCTGTACATGATATGTCTTAGTTCCTCTTTTTTTCCCACTCCCTTCCTCTCTCTTCAACCCACCTTCTCTTATTCATAAAGCTTTGTTTCTATTTTCTTTTTATCACTTTTTTCTTTTCCCTTCCATCTCCCCAATTCCCTTTTCACTTCGAACAATTACTCCCTATTTCACAATATTTATTATACATTTTAGTTCTTATTTACACTTCCAGATTTTTACACCATGCAGACAATGTGATATTTAAACATATGCATCCACCTTATTTCACTTAAGTTCTCAAGGATGGTCTCAAGGTCCATCCATTTAGCTATAAATGTCTCACGGTTGTCCTTCCTTATGGATGAATTTAAAAAATCTTCTTTATCCATTCCTCAATTGATGGGCATTTGTTTTGTTTCCCAAATTTAGCTATTATAAACTGTGCTGCTATAAACATTAGTGCACATACATCACTGTAGTAAGATGTTTTTAATTCTTTCAGGATGATACCAAGAAGGGGAATAGCTCAATCAAATGAAGCCTCTAGTACTAGTTTTTTGAGAAATCTCCACATCAATTTCCCCTCAGCAATTGCACCAGTCTACACTCCCATCAACAATGGAAAAGGATTCTCTTTTCCCCATAGGCCCTCCAGCATTTATTATTAGTTGATTTTTTTATTATAGCCACTGTTTCTGGGGTGAGAAGGAATGTCACAGTTGTTTTAATTTGCATCTCTTGAATGTCAAATAATCTTGAAATTTTTTATGTATTTATTTGGCATTTGCATTTCTTCACCTGAGAAGTATGCATTCATCTCAGATGCCCATTTTTGGATTGGGTCTTTGCATTTGGGGAGGTCTGATTTTTTCAATTCTTTTTATGTTCTACATATAAGTTCTTTGTGGGACAACTGGCTATAATTTTTTCCCATGCTCTGTTGGTAATTTCCTTTGTTGTGCAAGTTTTTGATAAAATATTACAAAAAAATCAACAAATATACATTGAAGGGCCAAAGATTTAGCTCAGTGGCATAAGTGCCTGCCTGGCAAGCACAAGGTCATGAGTTTGATCCCTGGTACCAAAAAAAAATACATTGAAAGGCTATACAGCAGTATGAACCAGTGTGAAGATATACTTTCAGATATAGAAAACAAAATTAAGAGACAGACTCAAGCTTTTCTTTGAGTCAGCACCATTCACAGACTGTAGGGAGAGAAAACAAGCCCCCACCAAGAAGCAAGCTACTGCTGGAGTGGGACAACCAGATCCTAGCCTTTTCCTGTGAGTCAGAACCATTTGTGGACTTCAGGAAGAGAGAACAAGCCTCCACCAAAAAGCAAGCCCCTCCTGCTAACCAGAACTATGAGCAGGGTCCCTATCAGAGTGGGGACAGCCAGACCCAAGCCTTTCCCCTTGAATCAGCACCATTCATGGGTTGCAGGAGGAGAGAACAAGACCCCACTAAGAAGAAAGCTTCCTCCATCTTGAACCAACACCATGCATGGGCTGCTGGCAGCATGGGGACAGCCAGGACCCAGCCCCTTCTAGCAGACAGGCTGGCAAACAAGAAGTACCACCACCCCCAATAAGTAACCAGCTGATCCAGAGAAATGACTCTGATGATAGCTACTTAGATTAAATGTGATTTGATGCTTATGGTGTTTTGGTGTTTCACTGACCTTGCATGTCTAGGGCCAGTGGTTTGATTATCTGTTCAGAGGATAGTGATGCAGCATGGCATCTAAGAGAGATCTCCTTCTGAGGGTAGTAGCCTATTGCCTTGTTTTGAAGTCCTGAATCATTTTCATTATTTTGTTGGGTTTGGTTTTGTTCTGTTTTGTTTGGTTTGGTTTTGTTATATCTGACTGCATGAGCAGCTATTTCAAAGATAACAAGATATAGTATAGTACCCATTTTGGATTTACAGTTATCTTGTTTTAAGTTTTTTATTACATACATTGTTTGGTTTTTATTGTTTCCATTCTATTCTGTCCTGTTTGATTTTTACTATGTCTGCAGTATCTGCAGTTATTTTGAAGACAACGAAAGGCATTATGGTAATTATTGTTGATTTTGTAATGTTGTGGAGTCCTGTGTCTCTTACACTGGTTTATTTTTATTGGTTTTATGCCATTTTATTTTCCTTGGTTTTGTCCTCTTTAAAATAAAAAATAAAGAAAGCATAATTGATATTACCAATCATGAAACCAAATATTTCTTAAAAATAGCAAGGACAATGAGAAATCAAAATAGCAGCTGGTAGATGATGCAAAAAAGAATAACATAAAAATTAATTGGGGACTAAAAGCAGGAGACAGCATAAATTACATTTTTAAAAACTGTTCACAGAATTTACGGCAAAAAATTCCTAAGCAGGATAAAAGAATTTCACATACAGTGATATATAAGACATATAGAACTCCAATTAGCAATGAACAAAAATAACATTAAATAAGGCATATAATACTCAAGATTTCAGAAATTCAACAAAAGAATATAATATTAATCTATGGCTATATCACCCTGAATGCACCAAATCTCTTCTTATTTCAAAAGCTAAGCAGGGTTACACCTGGCTAGTATTTGAATGGAAGACTAGACTATTAAAAGATGCTAGAGAAAAGAAACAAATCACTCAAAGGAAAGCCCATCAGAATCTCAATACACTTTTCAAACCAAACACTTAAGTTAATCAGAACTTGGAATAAAGTTTTTCAAGCCCTAAAAGAAAACAAACTCCAGATTGGTGTAAAATGAAAAACTGTCTTTTGAAATGGGTGGAGAAATAAGATACTTCCATGACAAAGAACACCTGAGGAAATACATGAACACTAATCCTGCACTCCAAAAATTCTGAAGGATATTCTAGAAAAAGATAACAAAGATTATAACTCTATGAATCCCAACAAAATTAATCCTGCTGGCAAGGCAAACAATTAAACAGAGGGGAACAAAAGGGAGCCAACAGAAAAATAACATGACAAACATAATTCAATGCATATCAGTTATAACATTCAATATAAATGGTCTCAATTCAGCAATCAAAAGAAACAGACTAGGCCAGACATGTTTTCACATGCCTGTAATCCAAATCCTCAGAAGGCTGATGCAGGATGATTGCTGTAAATTCAAGGCCAATTTGGCTACAAAATGAGTTTGAGACCAGCTTGAACTGCATAGTGAAACCCTATCTCAAAAAGGCAGATGAAATAGAAAGAAAGAAGAAAGAAAGAAAGAAAGAAAGAAAGAAAGAAAGAAAGAAAGAAAAAAGAAGAAAAGAAAGAAAGAAAAAAGAAGCAGTAAGAAGGAACAAAAGAAAAGAAAACTGGCAGAATGGATCAAGAAGAAAATCCAATCAATATGCTGCATACAAGAAACATATTTAACTCAAAACAAAACTCCATGAAACAGGAACTGAGAAAAAGCACTGTAGCTATTCCATTTGCAAATGTGAATTTCAAGCAAAAATTGATTTAAAAAAAAAGGTCACTACATATTTGTTAAGGAAAAACTCAAAAAGAAGAGTATACATATATAACCAGTGCACCCATCAACATAAAAAAATTGACAGACATAAGCACCAAAATTGTAATGGGGTACCTTAATATACCACTGTCACAAAGAGATCAACTAGACAAAAAAAATTAACAAACAAATATCAGAACTAGGGAGGTTCCACAAGATGGTGGATCAGTAAGCAGCAATATAGGGAGTCTCCTTGAGATAAACAACTCAGATGCCACAATAAAACATCCTGGAGGAGATGAGATGGAGGGAGATGGATCCTTTCAACTCAGGAAGAAACTAAACGTAAAGAAATAAAAACAAATAAAAATTGTGGACAGAAGGCTGTAGCCAGACTCGCTCTCACTGGAGCCAGTCCCACTGTATACAAAACATTGCTGGGATCTGGAGATGTGCAGTCACAGTGAAGTAGGGGGTTGGCAAACCTGAGGGCCTCTGTGGGAGGAAGTGGTCATGGAAAGGAGTGGCAGAACAGAGAGCAGCACTCAGCTCAGAGATCTGGCTTGGAGATCCATACTGGCTCAAAGTGAGTGCACAGAAATAAGCCCTCCCATGGGAGTGGGCAAGGGGCTGGGTGGCATTTTGGAGTTGGGTCAGGTAAACCCAGAACTAGAACTGCAGCAGCTTCAGTCAGCCACTCCTAGAGCAGAGTGGATTGGTGAGAATTGCTCAGACTGAGTTCCACCAATAGCAAAAGACAAGGTCTCCCTGAAACTATACCTAACTGGCCCCATCTGTGTGGCACACACTAATGTAGTGAAAACCCAGAGCTTGACTAGCTCAGAAGGAAGGGGCCAGCCTGCCTGCCCCACCTCTGCTTGTACTTCAGTGCTCATCAGCAGACTGAGGAGGGTAGCAATCCCTAACCAGCATGCTTCACAGTAATCACAGCCAATACAGGAAATGCCAGGGACCCCCATTATCCACTTATTTGGAGGAAACAAGAAATACGACAAGAAGAAGAAACAAAAGGAAATCTCCAGCCCCGACACAAACACTACTTGCCCGGGGAAGGTAAACACAGAAGAGATCATGGTTGCACACCTGTGGTGTCTGAAAAAGCAGCATCTGACATAAAGAATTGTCTTTGTGACATTATAAAAGAAATAAAAACAGAAATTCTAAGACAAGTAAAGGAAGATATAAGAAAAATAATAAAAGAAATGCTAAGCACCTCTCAAGAAGACACAGATCAAAGAATAGAAGAGCATAGAAAAAAGACAGAAACTTTCAATGAACAATATTTTTAAAAATCTATAATACATGAAACAGATTCAAAAAGACTACCAGGAAATTTAAAACTCTATTGAAAGTTGGCAAAACTGCTTGCAAGAAACTAAAGGTAGACTACCAAACTTTGAAGACAGGATTGCAATGTGTGATCGCAAAAGGAAAGATCTCTTAAAAATTACAAGGAAACAGGAAGTAACAATACAAAGGCTAGAAGATGACAAGAGGATCTATAACTTAAGAATACAAAATGTGAGGTGAGTGAAGAAGCAGGGGTAAACACAAATGAAATACAAAGGCTATTTACAGAAATAATTAAGGAAAACTTCCCAAGCATAGGAAAAGGAAATGATATTCAGATATATGAGGCATACAGAACTCCAGCAAGCTATAACCAAAATCTACACCCAGGCATATAGTAATCAAGATCCCAGAAATTCAATACAAGAACAGAATATTAAAAGCTGTCAGAGAAAAGAAACAGATCACCTATAAAGAAAATCCATCAGAATCGTGACAGACTTCTCAACACAAACCATCAAATCAAGAAGAACTTGAAATGAAGTATTCCAAACCCTAAAAGAAAACAACCTCCAACCCAGATCGATATACCCTGCAAAACTATCTCTCAAAATTAGTGGAGAAACATGATGCTTCCATGACAAAGAGGAACTGGGGGATTTCGTGACCACCAATCCATCCCTACAAAAAAAGATACTGAAGGACATTCTAGAGAGAGAGAAAAAAGACCATGGTTACAAGAACAGCAGCAGAGAGGGCTCACTGAACAGGGCAGACATTGGAATGAAGGGGAAAAGCAGACAACCAATGGCAGAAAAATAGAATGGCAGAGATGAGGCAGAGAAGATTGGCCAAAATCACTAACATGGATAGCCTCGATACACTAATAAAAAGAAACACAGACAGAGTGAATCAGGAGATAGGGTCCATCAAGATGCTCTATATAAGAAATATACTTTTGATTCCTGTACCAAATAAAAAAAATAAATATACTTAACCTGAAAGAATGTTTATACACTGAAAGTCAAAGATGAGAAAATAATGCTCTATTTGACAGGAAACCAGAAAAAAAGTAGGGGTAACTTGCCTATCAGCTACAGATTGATTGGAAAGACATAACACTTTTACACAATGGAGAACTACTCAGCTATAGGGAAGGAAAACCTTGAGGCTCTTGTAGGTAAATGGATGGAATCTGAGACCAAGCCCAGGGGTAAAAATGTTTAGAATCACTTAGGTAAATAGTGGGTTGCCTCCCTAATCTAAAAACTAAAATAATTAGTGGGATATAAAACATACAATGTACCCTGGGAAAGTGAAAGGGGAGGAATTATCTAAATAGGGAAGGTAGAGGATATTGTTAATCTTGTATCATAATTTGAAACCCATATTGCTTTCATTGCTCTGTTTAGTTTGTTTATATGCTGTTTCAGTTTGTCTACTTGTTCTAGATTTGATGGCATAGACAGCTATTCCAAAGATAGCAGGACATACTATGGTAACCATTTTTAATTTCCTATTAACAATCTGAAACCCTGAAGGCTTTCACTGCCTTGTTTTGACTGATTTTATTTGAATCTGTCTTGTTCAATTGCCATGTTGTCTTGACTGATTTTATCCAAATCTGTTATGTTTGTTAGTATCAAATCTGAGAGTATAGACAATTACTCTGGAGACAATAAGATTCACTGTGATACCCATTCTGGTTTGACTATTACCCTCTTTTGAAGTCCTATAATGTCTCCAAAATGCGAATTAAAACCACACTGAGGTTCCATCTCACTCCAGAAAAAATTGGCCAGGATCAAGAAAACTACCAACAAATGCTGGAGAGGCTGTGGGGAAAAAGGAACTCTTCTGCTCTGTTGGTGGGAGTGTAGACTGATGCAACCATAGTGGAGGTCAATCTGAGATTCCTCAAAAAGCTGGGGTTGGAGGTCCCATTTGACCCACCTATTCCACTTCTAGGCATATTCCCAGAAGAACTGAAAACATCTTACCACAGTGATAAATGCACACCCATGTTTATAGCAGCACAATTTGTGATAGCCAGATCTTGGAAACAACCTATGTGCCCATAAACTGAGGAATGGATTTAAAAAGTTGTGGTATTTTTATACAATAGAGTACTACTCATCTATAAAGAATGATCACATTGAGATATTTATAAATAAATGGATGCAAGTTGAGACCATACTCATAAGCAAAATAAATAAAACTCACATGTATAAATACAATATAGTCTCCCTAGTGTAAGAAGTGGTAAGAGTACATAAGATTTTATGGTCATCATGATTCCCCATTACATTGCTTTGAAGCCTTATAATGTTTTCATTCATTAGTTGGAATGGTTTAATTATGGTTTGTTTGATTTTATTATGTGTGATGGTATGAACAGCTATTTTGAAGAAAACAAGACATTATGGCAACCATTGCTGATTTAATATCATCTTGCTTTGAAGTTCTACCATGTTTTTGTTTTTCTGTTACCATTGGTTCTATCATGTTGCGTCTTGCTGGATTTTAATATGTGTGATAGTATGAACAAATTGTGTAAGGAAAATGAGACATTGTAGTAGCCATTGTTCATTTTCTATTATTTGGTTTAGAATGCCCTGTAATACTTTCATTCTCTCAATGGTTTTATACTATTTTGTTATGTCTGATATTATTGTGAGTGAAGCTATGCTCAACTATTTCAAAGAAAGAGACAATATGATAGCTACTGTTAATATCCAGTTGTCTTGTTGTGAAGTGCTGTGTTGCTAACATTGTTCTGTTCTGATCTGCTTGGTTCTGTCCCCTTTTGTTTTATTCTCTTTAAAATAAAATTTTAAAAAATTACCTATAAGGTCTCCAGTGTTTTTCTTAATTTTATTCTGTACTGCTATGTTAAATTTTATTGTACCTGATGATATGGGCAATTCTATTAAAGAAAGCAAGAGAAATCATGGTAACCATTGTAGATCACCTTGTATTGTGGTTTCAAATCATGTACTATGTCCATCCTTTTGTTTTGAATAACCCCATTTTGTTTTGCTTTGTTTTGTTTTTATTTTTTTTCTCATTTGGCTTTATTATTTTTGAAATAAAAAAAAGAAATATCACAACTAAACAAAACCTCTGAAAAAAATGGTCTTAGTAAATCTCTACAGAGTGTTCCACCCCATGCTATTAAAATACAAATTCTTCTTTGTTGCACATGGGGCATTCTCCAAAATAAGCCACATACTAGCCCATAGAACATGCTTAAGTGAATATATTGGAATTGAAATTGTGCCATGCATAATATCTGACCATAATACAATGAAAATGGAAATTGATGGAAAAGGAACCACAAAAAATTCCATAAACATCTGGAAATTAAATAATACCATCCTGAACAACCAATGGATCACAGATGAAATTAAAGAAGAAGTTAGATAATTTCTACAATTAAATGATAATTTTGATACAATATACCAGAACTTATGGGACACAATGAAAGCAGACCTAGGTGAGAAATTTATAACACTGAATTCTAACATTAGAAAAACAGAATGAGCTCAAATGCACAACTTAATGTTGAACTTCAAACTTCTAAAAAAAGTAGAACAAGTCAATCCTAAAGCTCATAGAAGGGAGGAAATCATAAAGATAAGAGCAGAAATTAATGTAATGGAAACTAAGAAAGTAATATAAAAAAATCAATGAATTCAATTGTTGGTTCTTTGAAAGACTAAATGAAATTGATAACTCTTTAGCCAACCTTATAAAAATAGGGAATAAATTATTTAATTCATGCAATTAGGAAGATAAGGGTGAAATCACAACAGATCCTGTGGAAATCCAGAATATCATCAATACCTATTTTGAGAACATGTACTCTAATAAGGTGGAAAATTCAGAAGAAATGGGATGATTCCTAGATTTTTATGATTTACCAAATCTGAATCAAGAAGATATGAATATACTTAAAAAAACAATATCAGTCAATGAGATTTAAGAGGTAATTAAAAACTTGCCAATAAAGAAAAGCCCTGGTCCTCATGAATTCAGTGCTGAATTCTGTAAGAAACTTAAAGAAGACCTCTTTCTCCTGCTTCTCAAACTCTTTAATGAAGTTGAAAGGGAAGCAGTACTCCCAAAATCATTCCTGGAAGCAAGCATTACCCTGATGCCAAAACCAGAGAAAGACCCAACCAAGAAAGAGAAGTACACTCCCATATCCCTAATGAACATAGATGAAAACATCCTCAGTAAGATACTAGCTAAAAAAATGTAGCAAATCATCAACAATATTATACACCATGACCAAGTAGGGTTCATTCCAAAGATGTAGGGATGATTCAATATACACAAATCAATAAATGTAATATACCGTATTAACAAAGCCAAGACAAAACCCATATTATCATCCTAATAGATGTAGAAAAAGCATTAGACACCAACCAACACTAACTCATGATAAAAACTCTACAGAAAACTTGAATAAATGGTCTTTATCTCAATCTGATACAAGTCATCTATGACAAATCAACAGTCAACACCATACTAAATGGACAAAAAATGAAATTTTTCACTTTAAAATCAGTTACAAGACAAAGATATCCACTGTAACTATTATTACTCAATATAGTTCTGGAAACATTAGCCAGAACAGTTAGATAAGAGAAAGAAATAAAAGGAATGAGGATAGGAAAGAAATTATTTGTGGATAACATGATACTCTACATAGAATGGATCAGGTACAGACAACGAAAAAAATAAGAGAAAGTAGCTTACGTTGGTCATTTGAAATTAAAAAAAAAAAAACACTGGAAACCAGGCATGCCAATAATCCCAGCATGCACTCAAGAGGCTGAGGTAGGATTGCTACAATTTCAAGGCCAACCTGGGCTATATAGTGAGTTTAAGTCAAGCCTGAACCACAAAGCAAGACTTTGTCTCACAAAAACAAATTAAATAAATAAATGGACTGAATTGTACAGCCCACCAGCACCAGAGAGGAGCTAAAGATTGCTGATCAGTGAGCAACAAAATACAGAGCCTCCTGGGGAGAAACAACACATATGCCAGAATAAACCATCCTGGAGAGATCCAGACAGAGGGAGATGTATTCCCATGACACAGGAAGAAATTAAAATGAAAAAAGCTCATCAAACACACAGTCTCAGGGCTACAATTGGAACAGCTAAAATTAGCACACACAGCACTTTGGCTGCAACCCACAGAGCTGCCCAAACTAGCTCCTGCCGCCACTCACAGGAACCACAGCCATGCTGAAGTTGGGGGTTGGTGAGCCAAATGGAGAACAGAGCTGGCAAAGGGACCTCGATTAATCCATGGTCAGTGCTGGGAATCAGACCCCCACACACAGGAAGGGGGCAACCAAATGGATGACATGTTGGAACTGAGCAGGAGGAGTCTGAACTAGGAACAGCAGTGACTTCAGTTGGTTGCTCCATGCCCAAAGCACATTCGTGGGATTTGCTGGGCCTGGGTCATGCCCCTGGCTGGGACCCAATAAGCCATCCCAAATGGATTCCCTACACATAGCACATACTAACCTGGTGAAGGCCCCTGAAGTTTGACTGGCCCAGTAGGGAGGGGCTAACATAGGCAGCCCCTGCCTACACCTCAGTGACAAGAGCAAACAGGAGAGGGCAAAAATCCCTTGCCAGCATGGTTCAGAAGAACCATAACCAACAAGGAAGGGGGCTGAGACCTCCACAATAAACCTGTAAGGAAGAAACCAAAAACATGACAAGAGAGAGAAACAAGAAAAAAACCCCAGCCCAAAACCCTGAGAACATCAATCCAGGAGAGGGAAAAACAAAAGAGATAGAGGGCAGCAAACATGCAACATCAGACATGGCTTCAATAGACATTCAGAGATAGCTTCAGGACCTGGTAGATGATCTCAAAACTGAAATATTAAATCAGGTAATGCAAGATATAAGTAGATTAATAAAAGAAATGCTAAGCACCTCTCAAGAAGGCACAGATCAAAGAAGGGAGGAACACAAAAAAGGAGAGAAACATTCAATAAAGAACATAAAGAAAATCTAGACTACTTGAAGCAGATTCAAAGAGATTACCAGGAAATTAAAAACTCCATTGAAAGCTGGCAAAACTCCTCAAAAGAAACTAAGGATAGACTATCAAATCTTGAAGACAAGTTTGCAATGTGTGATCATGAAAGGAAAGATCTCTTAAAAATAACAATGAAACAGGCAGTAACAATACAAAGGCTAGAAAAAGACAAGACAATCTGTAATTTAAGAATAAGAAATATGAATGAAGAAGCAGGAATACATACAGGTGAATTACAAAGGCTATTCACAGAAATAATTAAGGAAAAATTCCCAAGTGTGAGAAAAGAAAGTGATATTTGGTTATGTGAGGCATACAGAACTCCAGCCACCTACAGCCAAAACAGAGCTACACCCAGACATATAATAATCAAGATACCAGAAATTCAATATAAAAACAGAATATTAAAAGCCATCAGAGAAGAGAAACAGATTACCTATGAAGGAAAACCCATCAGGATCACGGCAGACTTCTCGACACAGATCATCAGATTAAGAAAGCTTGGAGTGAAGTATTCCAAGCCCTGAAAGAAAATAACCTTCAGCCCAGATTGATGTGCCCTGCAAAACTGTCACTAGAAATTAATGGAGAAACAAGATGTTTCCATGACAAAGAGGAACTGGGAGAATCTGTGACCACCAATCCAACCCTACAAAGAATACTGAAGGACATTCTAGAGAGAGAAAAAAAATACCAGGATTTCAGGAACAGTGGCAGAAAGGCCTCAATGAACAATGGGGATGCAGTAGAATGAAGGAGAAAAGTGGACAAACAATAGCAGATAAATAGCATAGCAGAAATGAGGCAGAAAAGGTTGGCTATAATCTCTAACATAGATGGCCTTGATACACTAAAAAAAAAAAAAAAGACTGGCAGAGTAGATCATGAGGTAGGGTCCATTGAGATGCTCTGTACAGGAACTATAATCAACCTGAGAGAGGGTTTATGGACCAAAAATCAAATATGAGAAAACAATGCTCTGTGTGACAGTGAGCCAGAGAGAAATAGGAGCAACTCGACCACCACCTGCAGATAGGTTGGAAAGGCAGGATACTTATGTGCAGTAAAGAACTACTCAGCTATAATGAAGGAAATCTTTGAGCCTTTTGTAAGTAAAGGAATACAACTTGAGATCAAGTTCAGGAGTAAGAAGGTTCAGAACCACTTAGGTAAAACCAGGTTGCCCCCCAATCTAAAAACTGAGGGAGTTGGTGGAACAGCACAGCACCCTGTGGGAGTGAAAGCAGAGGAATAGCCTTAAAAAAAAAAGGCAGAGGATATTGTTAATAGTGTACCAGGATTTAAAACCCACATTACTCACACCACTCTGCTTAGATGGATTATATTCTGTTCCAGTTTGTCTACTTGTACTAGACTTGAGGGCACAGAGAGTTATCCCAAAAATAGCAGGATATGGTACGGTAATCAACCTTATTTTCCTATTAACTTAATATAAAGCTCTGTATAACTTACACTGTTTTTACCATGACTGATCTTAATTGAATCTGGTTTGTTAGATTCCTGTCTTGTATTGATAGATTTTATTCAAAGCTGTTATAATTGATAGTATCAAGTCTGAGAGTATAGGCAACTACATTGAAGATGACAAGATTCACTAGAATATCCACTCTGGTTTGATTATTACCTGCTTTTGAAGTTTTATACTGTCTACAATGTTTTATTTTTACTAATATTGTTATGTACTGCTATATTCAATTATATTGCTTTATTCAATTATGCCTGATGCTATAGATAATTCTTTTGAAGATAATAAGATAATAAGAGACATCACAGTAACCATTGTAGATCACCTTATCCTGTGGTTTTATATGATTTTTTGGTTTCGTGTTTTTATAGGAATTTGTTTTGTTTTGTCTTGCTAGGTTTTGTTTTTCCCTCTAATACAGAAAGGATAGAAATACATGTAGAGTCTCATGCATATGTAACTGTTTATAGTCTCACTGTTTGACTATCTACTTTGTATGCTTTAATTTTGTAACTTGAACAACTATTTCTAAGAGGACAATATGTAATTTATCAACTAGTGGTTTCTTACTGTTTATCTTTTTTTTTGAAATTCTGTATTATTTGTACCCTTTTTATGGTTTTTTTCTCTTTAATTAAAAAAAAGAATAGCAACAGAGATGTCACCAGTAGTAAGTGCTACTGTGCAGTAGCACTGTTCCTGGTTCACAGCATTATTTTTCAGGTTAAATTTATTGTTACAAGTTAGGTATACACAATGACCACATTCATTATAGTTAAGTTGTACCTCTAAATGTTATATATGGTTTCCTCTTTTATTCTCCCATTCTAGTCCCCTCCCTTCAAGTCCCCTTACTCTCACCACTCATGACTCTCTGTTTTAATTTTATCCTTCTTTTCTAATTTTTTCTTTCCCTTCATTCCTTTCCTTCTTCCTCAGCCCTAGTTCCCTTTCTCTTTTGAAAAGTTTTTTACCATTTCCCATCTGTTGTACATTTTAGTATTTACTTACATTTTCAGTTTCTCACACCAGAGAGATAATGCAATATTTACATGTGTGTCTAATTTATTTCACTTATGATTGTGGTCTCAAGATGCATTGTTTGTGGACTGTAGGGTAGAGAACAAGGATTCACCAAGAAGTAAGCCCTCCCTATGAACCAGCACCATGTGCAGGATGCCATCAGTGAGGGAACAGCCAGACCCCAGTTCCTCCTGGTGCACAGACTGGCAAACAAGAAGAGCCAATCCCTATCCCCACCCTGATAAGCAACCAACTTATCTGGTGAAACACAGGCTGCAATGATAGCTATTGAGGTAAAATGCAATTTGATGCTTGTGGTGTTTTGGTGTTTCACTGACCTTGCAGGTCTAGGGCCAGTGGTATGATCATTTGTTTGAAGGATAGTGATACACATTGTGGCACCAAGGGGTATCTCCTTCTGAAGGTGGGTAGTCATTGTTAATTATCATATTTTGAAGTCCTGTATCATTCTCATTGTTTTGTTGTGTTGGGTTTTGTTCTGTTTTGTTTTGTTTGATTTTGTTATATCTGATGGCATGAGCAACTATTTCAAAGACAGCAAGATATACAATGGTAGCAATTTTGTATTTACTATTGTCTTGTTTTGAAGACCTTTATTGCTTTCATTGTTTTGTTTTTATTGTTTCTATTCTATTCTGTTCTGTTTGATTTTTACTATGTCAGCAGGTATATGCAGCTATTTTAAAGACAACAAAAGGCATTATGGTTACTATTGTTGATTTCATATTGTTTTGAAGTCTTGCATCAGTTATACTGGTTTGTTTTTATTGGTTTTATCCTGTTTTATTTTCCTTGGCTTTATCCTTTTTAAAATAAAAAAATAAGCTGGGCATGGTGGTGCACACCTGTAATTCCCACACTCAGGAGACTGAGGCAGGAGAATCATTGCTAATTCGAGACCAGCCTAGGCTATAAAATGAGCTCAAGGCCAGCCTGAACTGAACAGTTAGACCCTGTCTCAAAAAGACAATAAGTAAATAAATAAACTAAAAAAAGATGCATTGTTTTACCTATAAGTGTCTCAATTTTACTCTGCTCTATGGCTGAGTAATTTTCCATTATACTTTTCAAAACACACACACACACACATATCTTTTTTATCCATTCATTGGGTGATGGGCATTTGGGTCACTTCCAGTATTTAGTTATTACAATCTGTGCTGCTATAAACATGAGTGTATATATATTACTGGTATGATGCTTTTAATTCTTTGAGGAGCTACACAGCAGAGGAATCACTGGGTCAAATGGGACTTTTAGCCCTAATTTTTTTGAGGAATATTCACACTGATTTTCTCAGTGGTTGAGCCACTCTGCACTCCTACAAAAAAGCCTGATTCTTCACATCTTCATTATTGCACTCTCCCAGAGTTAATTTTTGTCCAGTATTTTTCGCATTTCACTTGACTTCTCTTTCATGGTCTCTAAGCAATGGCTCATCTGAACCCTTCCAAGTTATTCCTCTGAAACATTGCACTAGGATTTTATCTTCTCCAAATCCCTCATACAACTCTCTTTCTTCTGTTCAACATGGTATTTTAGATGTTCCAGAACTTTAAGGAATTTTTTAATGAATGAAGTCCAAAATGTTTAATCCATCTGAAAACCTTGATGAATGTTACTGTTACAAGTTCACTGGAATAAAAACAATAGTATGCAAGCATAACAATGACTGAAATAAATTACTTAAGACTTTATTTACTATGTACTGTGCTAAGAAATTTTCTTCTATCTTTCATCAAGTACTAAAATAAAATCTAAATGGATCAAAAATATAAATATGAAAACAAACAATTTAACAGGTTAAAATATTCTGCACAGCAAAGGAAACAATAGAGTGAAACAAAAAGCTACCAAATGTGAAAAAATGTCCCAACTATTCCTTTGTCTGAGACTAACATCAAGGCTATATAAAATACTCAAAAAATTAGAATCTCCAAAATAAAAAGACCAATTAAAGCATAAACCAATCAGTTTATCAGAAGCACAAACTGTCAAAACCAGATCCACATTGTCAATAGGACTGTAAACTAGTACAACACCTATTACCATCAGTTTGGAGATTTCTCAATAAACTAAAACTAGAAATTCTATATGACCTAGCTATTCCCTTTCTTGGTATCTTCCTGAAAGAGTTAACATCATGATATTACAGTGATACAGGGATACACATGTTTATAGCAGCAAAATTTATAATAGCTAAATCTTAGAAGTGAATGGATAAAGAAAATGTGATGTTTATACACAATGGAGTGCTAATCTGCCATAAAGAATGATAAATGAGCCATTTGTGGGAAAATGGAACTACCTTAAGACCACAATATTGAGTGAAATAAATCAGACACTGAAATTTAAATACTACATGGTTTCTCTTACATTAAAAATTCAAAGTATGTATACAACAGATATTGTGAAAGTGAAAGGGGAGCAAATGATTAAAAAGGCAAAGTGATAGCCATTATTAATTTCCTTTTAACGTGTTTTGAAATCCTGTATAGTTTTCATTGCTTTGTTTTGTTTGGCTTCAGTTTGTTTTATTTTGTTTGATTCTATTATGTCTGATGGTATGGAAGCTATTTTGAAGGTAATAAGATATATTTTGGTAGCCATTGTTGATTTCCTAAAATCTTGTTTTGAAGTCCTGTCCACTTTCATTGTTTCATTTTGATTGGTTTTATTCTGTTCTGTGTTTGATTTTATTATGTCTAATGATATGGGCAGTTGTTTTGAAAATAACAAGAGGCATTATAGAAGCCATTGTTGATTTCCTGTTACCTTGTTTTGAAGTCCTGTATTGATTTCATTGTTTTGTTTTGATTGGTTTTATTCTGTTTTATTCTATTTGGTTTTATTATATTTAAAATAAAATTTTAAAAAAATCCAAAGTATAAATAAAGTATAGATAATAAGAAGTAGAAAAATAGATTTTTCTCATATGAGGAGATTAGTAAATGAGAGAAAGAAGGAGTTTAAAATTTAAGATGTGTCAGGTTCATGCCGGAAATTCCTCATAAGTAATCTAATTATTGTGTATTAGAAACATGTGCTAACAAAAACTAAAAACTGAAGAAATAAAACCCACGTACTTCATATCAGGACAATAGGAAAAATGGCTTAAGAGCATGTCAGGTATCAGTAGCATGCACTGTTTTCAGGCTTAGGGATCTAAGACTGAAAGAGCAATGATCAATTTGTTTTTTCTTGTAAAATAAAATCATGTTTGTTCATGTCTTGTATCTGAGTAACTATGCTGAAGATAATGATATGTAGTATATTAACTCTTGTTATATTGTATTTTTTTCATAAAGTGAAAAAAAAGACTGAAAGACTTTACTTTGAGGAGAGAGACCCAGGGAAAACTGCTCAAGAAGACACACATAGGGAATTATTGCCCTTGGATTTTTTCTGCTGTGCTCACCCATCCATACAGGCACTTGGAGGCCCTTGCAGCCATGATGCAAGGAGGCTACTACATGAGCTGGTAACAGTCTTTAATGTCATTCAGATGGAGCTGCTTCTATAAGCATACAGGATGAAAGAATTATGAGGTCATGAAGGCTTCCACCCATATTATGAAGAAAGTTTGTGAGTTCAGACAGTACACCCCTGAGAGGGAAATGTGTGAAGCTATGGGAGAGCATCTGAAAATTCAGTGGAACCACAGAAAGTCAGACATATCAGGAGATCTGAAGGTAGTGAGCAAAACCAGCCCAAAAGAAAAACCAGGAGGGTTTTCCTCCACTAGTAATGCCATAAAGGCAAGGCTGCCCCAGCTGTTTTGAGCTCACATTTTTGCTCTCAGAGCTGGAGATGGAGATACAGGATTTAATGTTTGCCCTGCTAGGTTTTGATCTTGTTTTGACCTAAATTCTTTCAATTCCCTGTTTCTCCCTTTTGTTTTGTTGTTATTGCTGTTGTTGTTGTTGCTGCTGCTGCTGCTATTTTTATTAGTACACTTTCATAGTACAGCATGATTGCACTCATTGCCTGAAGTTTATACATGTACATAACACACCCTTTTTATAACCTCTTCCCCACTCCTTCCTCACCCCTACTTCTATTACTTGGCCCCATTCTTTTTTTTTTCAAAAGATCTGTTTCACTCTTCTATTATCTTTCATTTTGCTCTTTATATTTTATGTTTAATATATAAAAGAATATATGAAATATTTAAACATGTGTGTCTGAGCCATTTCACTTAACATTATGGTCTTACAGTTCATCTATTTTCCCGCTAAGATTGAAGTTAAGTTTGTCCTTCTTTATAGCAGAGTAGTACTCCATTGCATATATAATCACATTTCCTTTGTCCATTCACCCCTTGATGAACTGTAGGCTACATCCAAGATTTATGAGTAGAAATTTTTACCCTGTACAATCGTATGTTGGCAGTGTTTTATTTCTTTTTGATATCACAAGGGCTCACAGGTAAGCGTTTGCTTTAAGTCTCAGAGAAGACTTTGGATTTGGATTTTTCAGTAGTGCTAGAACTATTAAAACTTCAGCTACTCTTAAATATGGACTAAATGTATTTTGCATAAATAAACACAAATAAGTCTTTTGGAGGCCAGGAGAAGACTCATATTTAGACCTAAAATGATCCCCAGAGTTTCATGTATTTGAAAGGTAGGCTATGAGGATACTATAGTTGACCTGCAATTAGAGGGCAGAATCTAGACCAGAGATGGTGAACCTTTTAGAGACCAAATGTCCAAACTGTAACCTCAAACCCACTATTTATTGCAAAATACCTCCATTGCAATAAAACCTGATACTGAGGTTTTCATTTAGAATAATCAACTCATACATTAACATCCTTTACCTTAAAAAAAAACACAATAGCAAAGCTTTAAATGATGAAAAACAGCTTTTTATTGAAAAGTAAAAGTTTCATTTGGCACATTTTTGCACAATTAATATGATCTTTGCTGTTTTATATGTACTGATTTGTCAAACATTGGTTCATACTTCATTAGTTTGAAAGCAAAATACACAGTATTCAGGTCATCTATTAGTTTTCTTCTTTTATCATATTTGATGTAATTCAAAGCAGAAAACAGCTTCTGACTAGCATAAGCTGATCCAAATAAAGTAAGAAGAGCAATCCCAAGTACTTTCATTGATTTAAAATTATTTGGGAGGAATTTTCACAGTTTAAGGATTGCATTTTCAGAATTATCAACTGTGCTTTCCTTTGTCATCAATCACACTCTATCTTTTCAAGTGTTATATGTAAGTCATAGAATTTATTTTTCCATATAGAGTTTTCTTGAAATTCAAATAGCTTTACTCCCAGATTTCCAAAACCTAACTAGGGTAAGCAGGACAGTTCAAGTACTTCAAATTTGGCTTTCTCTAGACTTTAAAAATAACAGGTTTTGTCTCTATCTTATAGAACTATAAAAGTCTGTTACAGTACTAAAATCCTACTAAAAAATTAAAAAATAAAATCCTACTTTGCAGCTGCTAGAAAATTCCTTGTAGTTTTGTGATGGCTAGTAGGATTGTCTGCAAATATTGTAGAATTTTCTAAATGCATTTTTACATTTCAAAAATGTTTTACTTTCTCTCTGTTTTCAAAACCTGCAGTTTTCTCTCAAATCCTTTCTGCTATTTTCCCTACACCTGTAGTTCTTTTTTTTTTTTTTTCATTACATTGGAGTATGGTGTAAAATCTGTAAAACATATGAAGGTGGTAAAGCCAGGCCATGTCACGGAGATATGGCTATTCTTGCCTTTCTTCATTCATAAACAGCCTAGTTTCACCCATGAAATCCACAGATCTCTCCAGGACTCATCATCTGCTCAGTCACTAAACATTAATGAACATAAGTAAAGCATTCCATTTTGCCTGGACTTCATCAAGAAGTGTTTGATACTGTCAAAAATTAGCAGTACAAGCCATAATATAATTCACCATTTTTGTGACATCTCAGAAAATATCATCTAATTTTTTGCTGCTTTCCCTGACACAGAGAGATTCTTGATGTATAATACAATTAAACTGAATGACTGGATGTTTTATTTCTTTAACAAAGAACTGTATGAAATCATATGATGCCTTGTCATGCAAGGGACTCCATCACTAGTAATTGAAACCACTTTTTCTAGTCTTATGTCTTGCATTAAAAAAAAAAAAAAAACTCCATTACAGCACTGTAGGTATCTATCCATTGTGTTATTGCAGGCAGAAACATCAGTTTCACCAGTTCTTCTCTCATGATGTTGCCAACAGCTAATATGACAATAATACTATCCTTGCATTATATTTACATCTGTGGTTTCATCCAAGCATAGGGTAATTTGATGACTAACAGTACTTATCATTCACAGGACTCAATCTTTAACAATATTTCTCAAAATTTAATAATATTTCAGAGATGCATTGTATAACTTTATCCTTGTTTGTCAAATCATGAAAAAAAGAATTACTCCCAGATAATAGAGTCATTTTGATAAAATCCCCATCAGAAAGGGGACTGCCACTTTTTGCTATGCACAGTGAAATTTGAAATCTGGCAGCTGTCAGATGATTTGCTTTAGAAAGATAGTTGTGAAAATTAAAATACAAGAAATCTAGTATCTTAAATAATATTTCCTCAATATTCCTTCAAAAAACACTATCCTCAGGCCAGGGATTTAGTTCAGCAGCATAAGCACCTGCCTGGAAGCGCTAGGTTATGAGTTCAATCCCCAGTAAAAAAAAAAAAAAAAAAACAATATCCTTTCAGTTTCACCAAGTTTGGTAACATTTTTGTGGTTGATGTCAAAGTGCCATCTGATACTCGATGTGTCACACACAACATTTTCACTACATAAAATACATAACACTTTCCCACTATGTTCAATCACTCCAAATGAAGTAATCTTCCACCATCTGTATTCAGTTTTGCTTTTTTTTTTTCTGTACTCACTTTTTAGTGTTCAAGACTTGGAGTCTACAAAAACACAATTTTTTAAATGAAGCACCCAAATCTATCCCTAAACCAAAAATAGCTAACATTATTGGTTAACTCTAAACAATTGGATATTCCCTGAGTCAACAATCTATAGCAGTGATCCTCTGCTGAAGTTCCTCTTGAATTTGCTCAACACCAGTGCAAGGGGGCAAGATTCCACTGATCATTAGCTTTTGGCCTGCTCTGAAAAAGGCATCTCAGCGCATTTTCTACATTTTGGAGGTTTCTGCTCAAATTATAGCCAGTCAAAGCAAATATTATTAATATAATATTATATAAATATTGTCCTTGTTTTAATTATTCACAAACAGCTAAATATGATATTGCTGATTCAAATATGCCAGAGAGACAGCATAACATTAAAACAATTTCAGCCTTTTAATTTACAACATCTCTGCTAAATCTCAGATATTAAATTTTAATTTTTTGCAAAAAAGCTAAAATCTAAAATCTGATATTAACAAAAATAAATGTGTTAAAATACATCCAGCAACTGACAAAACACTGAATACCCATACAAAAGCTCAAATAAATGAGCTGTGGTTCATGACATCATTGCCTGGCACCACTGCTCCATTCTGAACATGTGCATGACCCGTATGTGCAGTTATCTGATGGTTGCCTGCTGGGATGATGCTGAAGCAACTCAGCTGACATGCCATAGAGAATGCTCTGTGTGCCCATTTGCAGCACATGTATCATAGTTTTTCCACCATTGCTGAAGACAGAAGAGGCAAGTTGTTGGTATATATTCCCCTTCCCAGCTCCTCCTGTTAGTCACTGTTTCCTCTCCACAGCTGTCCTATGCACAGACCCTTCTACTGTGCCTCAAAACAGACAAAAACTTGAACTTCTAAGATGTGAGCCAAAATAAGACTTTCTTCTTTTAAGTCACAAGTGTGAACTACTGTGACCCACCAATAAAAAAAAAATGACTAAGTGGACAGGCCAGTGTTCACACAGATTCTAAGAATGGGCCTTTGTCTTACAAAGGACTCACATCAGAGGAAACTAGTGAAAGTCACAGGAATTCCCTTCCTCCAAAAAAGAGATGATCAGAATTTTCACTCTGACCCTGGCCTCTAACTGCATTTCTCAAAATGTACCTTTGACTAGAGTTGCCATGTTCACAAAAAGAAATATAGGGCACCTGGTTAAATTTGGATTCCTCATAAGTGGTGAATCATTTGGGGAGATAAGTACTTCCTAAATATTTATCTACTCAGAAAAGTAAAACAATACAGTCTGGACTTATGGATCTCTTTAGCTTTATATTTCAAGGACTTTTTTTTTTTTTTTTTTAGAAAGAGAGAGGGGAAGCCGCCACCACTGCACCAGGGTGAGAACTATCAGCGATTCTTGAGCTCTGCATCATGTTGGAACTTGGGGAGCTGGGAGAACAGGCAGCTTTCTCGCCACTCTGGTAAGCAGCTGGGGGCCTGCAGTGTGCAGGCTAAGAATCAGACATCAATCCATTCACCACCACCACCACCCCTGTTAGCAAATGGGAGCTGGAGATCTGAGTATCTCTTGAGAGGATGAATGAATGCAGTGTGGCAAGTAAGGGGGATTTCCTTCTATCACCTCTTTGAAGGCAAATATTTTTATAACTATTTTGCTCAGTTCTGATTAATGGTACTACTCTATTCAATATTCTGTTTTATATAAGTTCAATATTTCCTTCCATTTTGCTCTACCTGATTGAAAGAACAGCTAATGTGAACAGAAAGGGATGTACTATTGTACCTATTACTATTGTCCTGGTGACCTGCTGTGAGGTTCTGTGCCAATTTCACTGCACTGCCTCGCATGCATTTGTTCTGTATTGTTCTAATGTATTTTGCTACCTTCAAAAAAAAAGTGGATAACAAAGTAACAAAATGCCTCCAAAAATCTCCCAACTCCACCAAAGCTGATCCATGGGGCATGGATGAGGAGAAACACAAAAACAAATAATAAACACAAAACAGAATAATATAAGATGATTAAAAAGCAAATAACAACAACAAAACAGGTCAGTAAGATACTAAGCAACCTGAAACAGGATAAAACTAAACAGATAGTGGACTTAAAAAGTAAAAGGAGGAAAAGAAAGTGCTCTAAAGGATATAGCTGCATTTATGTTTACATGTGTAGGATTGATAACCATGTTGCTAAGTTGTTATTGGATCATTGAACAGAACTGTTTGCAGCCTCACTGTTTGAATGTCCACTTTGTATGCTTTAATTTTGTAACTTGAACAACTATGTCTAAGAAGACAACATGTGATTTATCAACTAATGATTTCCTTCTGTTTTTTTTTCTGAAATTCTGTAGTTTCTATACCTTTTTCTGCTTTGCTTTTTTTTTCTCTTTAAATAAAATTTTTTAAAAAGAAAGAAAGAGAGAGGGTCTCACTATGTGGTTCACTAGTTCAAGTTGGAGTTAGACTCATTGTAGTCCAGGCTGGTCTTGAACTTGTGGTGATTCTCCAGCCTCAGTTTCCTAAGTGTGGGATTACAGGCATGTACCACTATGCCCAGCCTCAAGGGTCATTCTTGTACTAAAACATTACCTGTTTTTTGTGTGTGTGATTTTGTTTTTTGTTTGTTTGTTTCTTTGTTTCTTTGTTTCACTTAACTATGTCAGCAAAAGAACCGTGAAGCCACCTAGGGCTGGGCCAGCTCAGTTCCATCGGGTCTTCTTCATTTTGACCCACACTCAGATCAGAATCAAGGAGCAAAACTGCATTGTCTCTCTTTTTGTCTTCTCTAGATGCAAACTCTATCAGAAAATGCATTTTTTTGGATCTAATATTGATGACTTTTCATCCATTCCAGTTCAAATAATATCACTCTGCTGTCCATAAACTGGAAGGGAAATTCACAACTTTTCCATCACACCCTTCTGAATCATAAGAATATTAAATATCTAACCCCACCCTTCTTTTACCTGGGTTGTATAATATCAACTCATTCCTGACTCTTAATCTAACTCTTTCACAAATTTTAGCTCAGCAATTCAGCTATATAACTTTGGGCTTAAAAATGCATAAAATAAGGATAAAAAGACATAGATGTAACAAAATGTTTCAGCAATATTTATAACCAAGAAATTTCACTCCAATGGTGACATTAATAAAAGTTATAATACATTAATATAGTAGGATTTTAAAAGAATATTAAAATCATATTTAGAAATGTCCTTAAAAGTGTATTAAATATAATTTAATAAAGTAGAAAATAACTATTACAAAACAACTTAGAAAATATAATCTCATTTCTAGCTTTTATAAATATGCACATATGTGCACACAGAGAGAAAAAAGGGCTTCAGTAATTTTCCAAAGACATTATTAACACTAAAATGTTAGTTGTTACTTTCTTTTGAATGGAAAATTCTCCATAATTAATAGTGTTACTGTTATGAATTGGAAAGAAAATCATTTATTTATAAGTTCTCATTATCCTGCCATCAGAGTGATTTCCCTGCTTGTACTTCTCTCACCTGCAGCTTACAGATGAAAAGGAGTTAGCAAAAAAGAAAGACCTGGCTTCTTAAGAACATTGAAAGGGTGCTGGATCCTCTGGCCAGTGAATTGGGGTAGACTCCAAGGAGATAAAACACACAGCTTGTTTCAAGAAATGAAAATGATATTTCAGGAGTCAAAGGACAAGGTCAGTTCTTCTGATGCCGCTCAGGAAGGAAAGAGGGATGTGGACTTTTACCACAGGATCAGAAGAATAAAAAGAACAAGTCCATCAAAGGGATAGAAGTTAGTTAGAAGACAAACATCTCAGGGATTCCCAGAGAGGGAGCAGCAGTAAGGAGCCCAGTAACTGGACAAATGCTGCACCACAGAAAACAGCACCAACAAGATTCAGTGTTTGAACTCCCAAAGACAAACCAAGCAAACATGGTACCTGTTCCTTCCCCATCACACAGGAGCCCAAGGCTGGACATCATACCTGAAGTAAAGGTTTTCTTGCTGCAGAGATGACTGATGTCACCAAAAAAAGCTTGCAACCAAGTGTCTCTAGGTAAAGGATAAGGAGGGCTGTCTCAAGAATTACAACCCCAGGAAGGTACCCAAACCTCAGGAAAAACAAGGAGTTTTTAGGTCATCACACAACAATCACAATTGCCTTACCACCTCTTCTCTTCAAGCATGAGTTTACCCAGCTTTGCAATCAAATCAAATCAAGGACATGAAAGAAGACCCAGAACTCCAGGCCTAAGTAGTGTGGGTATGCCATGGGGCCTCATGGCTGGGTGAAGCAAGGAACCCAACACTCACATTAACACACAACAGACCAGACCCTGTCCAAGCTTCTCCCTCCTCCTTGAAAATGGCCAGGGGTCAGGTTCTTAGCTCCAAGAGCTCAGGAGGTGAGACAGGTCAAGAGCTCCAGAGGAACCCATGCATGAGCCGTCTCATGGCCCCTGTGACTTCCTTATTCCTCAGGGTATAGACAAAAGGATTGAACATAGGAGTAACAACTGTGTAGAAAAAGGCATAGATCTGGTCTGTGTCCAGAGAGGAACTTGACTCAGGCCTCAGATAAGCCACAGTTGCAGATCCAAAAAAGAGAATAACGACAAACAGATGAGAGGAGCAGGTAGAGAAGACTTTTCGACGTCCCTGGGCTGTTGTAACCCCAAAGATGCTGGCAAGGATACAGGCATAGGAGGTCATGATCAGCAAGAAGGGTGTCACAATGAAGAACATAGTGATAATGAGCTTCCCAACTTCACCCCTGAATGTGCTTGCAGTAACCAGTCTCAGTACAGGCATGACATCACACATGTAGTGGTGGATGATGTTGGCACCATGGAAGGGCAAAGTAAAAATGCAAACAGAGTGAATGGTGCCGGTGATAATGCCCATGAGGTAAGAGGCCCCCACCATACTGCTACAAGCTACCTGGCTCATCAGAGTGGTGTAATGCAGTGGCCGGCAGATGGCAGCATAGCGGTCATAGGCCATGGCAGTGAGCAAGCAGCACTCAGTGACCCCAAAGAAGGAAAAAAAATACAACTGGATGAGGCAGCTGGCAAGTGGAATGGTGAGATGGGTGGACAGGAGATCCACCAGCATCCTGGGCACGATGGTGGTGGTGTAGAGGATCTCCACCAGGGAGAAGTGCCGAAGGAAGAAGTACATGGGGGAGTGGAGGGCAGGGTCAGCCAGTGTAAGGACGATGATCAGGGAGTTTCCCAGCAAGGTGACCAAGTAGATGCAGAGCACGCCCCAAAACAGAGGTCTTTGGAGGGAATGAAAACCTGAGAACCCCAACAAAATAAACTCAGTCACTGCTGTGCCATTGTTCCCAACCATGTCCCCAAAGCCAGACTGCAATAAGGAGCTAGAGGAGATCTCACACAGTACCAGGAGGCAACCAGACAAACACAAAGGTTGTGGCAAGAAAAGTGTGGGAAAGAACATTACAGTTCTCCAGACTAGAATGGATGAGCAACCTGGCCCCCTAGTGACCTCTTTCAAGAAAAATGTCTTGAAACAGAAGGAAAATAAACCAAACATGAGGGAAAACAGCAATCTTCCTGTAGGTTGGTGACTTGATGAACACCAGGATGATTTTTCCACTCACACAAAGGCTGGGTTCTAAATGTAAAAAGCTGGGAAAGAAAACACAGTTCCCCTTGAAAGGGAGCAAAAAATGGAGGCCAGACAGTAAAATAAAACTGGCAGAAGGACTCAGGAGAAAAAAAAAATGAATCTACTTTATGGCATAGAAGGATGGATAATGAGAGATCAAGAGCAAAAAAGACACAAAACACAGGGTCAAAAACAAAGGCAAAAGAACCTGTGGTGCTTTTACTTATAGAGAGATCCCCAGGGTTTTCACAGCTCCCCTCCCCAGCAGCACATCACAGCAGCTCAGTCCCCCCAAGAGCCTGATTCCCAGAGCAGATTGCAGGAAGAAAAATCAGATGGGGAAAGATGAAAGAGGACATGGCTTCCTCCTGCTACATCACAGTGCTTAAATGCATGCTGACAAGCCTGGGTCAGGAGTATTCATGGTCTCTCAACTAGGCCTGAATGCAGCTGGGCTTGAAAAACCAGTGTTCTTACTCCCTGGCCAGTGCCTCCAAATTCTGCTTCCTGTTCTGCCCAATCCAATTTTCCAATTTTCCAATATTCATTTCCAGTATTCTCATCAACACCTCATAAGAAATTTTTTAACTTTTTGTAAAACAGTACTAATCCCCAAAAAGGAAATGTGAAATAGCAACAAGTGTGAAGAAATCCCAACCCACCAGGGTTCAACCATCCCTAACTGCTGAGAAAGGCTATAGTTTTCTCTGAACTTTAGAAATAAGAAATGCTCTCTTAGCTAGAGGTGATAATGTTCTTCTGGCAGGGGATGACAGAGGTAACTTGAGAGGATGCCTTGGGTGTTAGAAGCCTATTAAAAAAAGACCAAGAGAACTTGCAGGTCCCTTAAATGGTGTGTATCACTTAAAATAGGAAGTTTTCCTCATACTATTCATCTAGTTCAGTGCTCTAAAGAAATCTTTCTACTCCAAGAGAGTCTGTGGTTGGTTGCATTATTTTCTTTTTTACTTTGTGAAAGATTTTAAGAACTTCAGGTGGGTGCACACCAGTAATGGCATCATTTTGGGAGGCTGAAGCAGAATCACAAGTCTGAGAACAGCCAGAAAACTTAGTGACAGAAAGACCATGTATCAAAATTAAAGAAAATAATAAGAAAAAGATTAAGGACAAATTTTAGTGTGAGGGCATTCCATCCACTCCCTGGTACAACAAAACAAAACAAAAATTTTTCAAGTAATTTATTTAATTAGTCAAGGAAAGAGAACACAATTCATTCCTCCTTATGTGAAACTACACACTCTGATCTTATAGAAAGAGGGGGAGAAGAAGAACTACAGTGGATAAACTGGAAAAACATCAACAAGTACCAACATCAACATTGACTGTAATAAATCATGCAGATATTCATGTCTTTGATATGATGTGAAGAAAACCACACAGACCATTTTCAATAGGCCAATAATACAAAAAAAAAAAATCCAATCAGGCTCTAATAGAAGAGCATCCCACAAAGGACACACCAGCAAACAAGCCCAGTCTGGGAACAAATGCCATGCGCAGGCCACCACCGCACTGGAACAGCCAAACCCCAGCCCCTTCCAGGGTGTGGGCTGGCAAACAAGAAGTAGCAACTCCCCACCCCCACCATGGAAAGCTACCAGTTTATCTAGATAAACACAGGCTGTGGTGATAGCTATGCAGATGAAATGCAATTGGATGCCTGTGGTGCTTTGGTGTTTCACTAACATTGCAAGTCTAGGACCAGTGGTCTGATCATGGGTTCAGAGGATAGTGGTACACAGTGTAGTATCTAGGGAGATTGCCTTCTGAGGGTTGCAGTCATTGTTGATTCCCTATGGTCTTGTTTTGGAAGTCCTATTTCCATTGTTTTGTTGGGTTGGGTTTTATTCTCTTTTTTTGTTGTTCGTTTATGTCAAATCTGTTAACAGAAGCAGCTATTTCAAAGATAGCAAGATATAATATGGTAGCAATTTGGGATTTACTATTGCCTTGTTTTGAAGTCCTTTATTACATTCATTGTTTTGTTTTTACTGTTTCCATTCTATTCTGTTCTATTTGATTTTTACTGTCTGAAGTAATTTGCAGCTATTTTGAAGACATCAGAAGGCATTTTGGTAATTATTGTTGATTTTGTAATGTTTTGAAGTCCTGTATTTCTTACACTGGTTTGTTTGGGGTGGTTTTATTCTGTTTTATCCTCTTTAAAATAAAAAAAAAGAAGAGCATCCCACAAAATAAATACCTGTCGGTACTCCTCAAAAACATAAAGATCATCAAAGCAAAGAAAATCTGACAAAGACATGACAACTAAATACATTATTCTGTTCAAGGTCCTGGAATAGAAATAGGACATTAAAGTAAAAACTAAAAAAATATGAATCAAATATAGACTTTAATCATTATGTATCAGTATTGGCTCATTAATTGTGATAAAAGTACCATATTAACTTAAGGTGTTACTAATAAAGGAAACTGATTAATTATGCCATACACTGGAATTTTATATATTGTCTTAACAAATTTTCTGTAAAACTTTAAGAATTGTAAAATAAAATGTTATTCTTTAAAAAGTTTTACACATTGAGCTAAGAGTGTAGCTCAGTGATATGGTGCTTACCTAACGTGCCTGGGGCCCTTGATTCAATTCCCAGCACCACAGACACATTTATTGACATGAAAATAAGTTTGGAGCCTATTACAAAGTGACAAAGAAAAATAAGTACAAATTTTCAGTATAAAATCTGTATTCTAATAAATAGATGATAGATAAATGGCAAAGGGTACCCAAGTATTAACAATGAGAGGCTCTAAGACAAATGGATTTGAGTGTTAGTTATGTTCTTTTGTTTCCAAATATATTTGAGATTCACAAATAATACAAAAAATAGTATATGAAACATTAAAATAGAATAGTAGAATTTAATTTATTTTCTTATTTTAATGTGCAACTTATTTTCAACCATGCCCACTTTATGTCTTTTATCAGTAGTTTTACTTTCTAAGTTGGTCAATAGTGAATGTTTCCAATCATCACTGTACATTTTTCAAATGCACACCTGCGAGAAAAGCCACTAGCCAAGCAGAGTGATGAAAACTTGGGTTGTTCTCAGCTTACGATGTTCAACACTTTTATAATTTACACATGAAACAATGTATAAGTAAAAATGGGTATGCTTGATTCCAAAAATATAGACCAAAAATGGAAGTGCTTTGTTTTCTATGTTTTATTTTGTGCACAGTGGTGGGGGAGGGTCCTTCTTGTTTTGCCTCTAAAAATCTGTACAATTTCAAGCAACACTTTTTTGGAATTAGCGAAAATGGAATCACATTGCCCCATGCAATAAATCTCTGAATAAACACATTCAAAGTTATCCTCACCTGGGCTGTATGCACATAAAAAAGAGACACTGACAGGAATAGGCTTGAAGATCTTCTTACCCAAACTCCTCAGTCTTCACAAGAGGACACTGAGGTCAATGCAAACTCATTTTGTGTTCCCAAAATCACACAGTGAAGTCTTAGGTGGAGCTATGACAAGTAAAAATATGTATCATGTGTAGAACATGGCCATGTGATATAAATGACCACATTTAGTCCTAATTCAAAGCATTTTAAATAACTGCCACTCTGCAGAAGTGGAAACAGCTATGATACAGGTGAATTCTCTTATACCATATCACACAGTCTCACAGCAGCAGAATTTGCCTTGGAGACACATGTTCTATTCCCATCATGATACAGAAGAGGAAACCAGTGTGGAAAAGAATCTTTCTCCACAGTCAACAAGGGTCATGGGGCTGAATCCACATCTCCAGGCTCCTGGTCTAGTGCTTTCTCTAGGCCTCTGTTCCATCTACTCATCTACTGCAACTCTGTGTGCAGATGTGCACCTTGTGTGTGCATGCACACAGGGGAAATCTTCCCTTAGGAAAAATACCCAGGAATAAGCAATCACACCAGTGCAGTAGCTTCTCCAACCAGCACAAATCTCACACAGATCTTGAGGTCAGAGACAGTGGCCAAAGTACATGAGTGGAAAGGGGCCATATGGTGGTGTAAGGTATCATAATGAGAGCCCTGAGGGACCAAGAATTCTTCATAAGGACATTTCCCAGGTCTGTGCTTCCCTGAAGTCAGTGTGCAAGGCTCAGAGGGCCACATGTGGCAGCCAGGAGAGTAGAAATTCCAGAAAATGAGTACAAGCCCCAAGTCTTGCCTTTGCCAGGACAGAGCATCACCCATGTTCCTGCCTCAGCAGCAGAATTCAGTGTTGTACATGACCTCCTGGGGGAGGGAGCTATGGCACACAATGGCAGGAATAAAGAGAGTACAAAAAGCAGTAGTGGTTGGATGGAAGAAAGCATCACCAGAGTCAGGGAATCCTGGTTTCCCCCCAAGGCACAGACACCCTGAATCTCACAGGGCCTCTGCCATAGCATCTAAGGGCAGCACAATACAAAGGCTTCAGGTGCGATGAAAATGCATATCCAGGCAAAGGAGAGCCCCTCTCACCCTGGCTGGAGTTTCCAGACAAGCACATGTACAAGTGGAGTGCTGCATTCTCTGGAGGTGGTGTTGCTGGAGAGACATGAAGGAAGCAAGGACAGGGAAAATGAATGGAAAAATACTGTGGAAATAAGAAAAGGGGACCCATGGTCACAGGTTAATCAATACTTTAAGAAAAAACTGACCCTCAGCTTACCTCTGAAGACAGTGTGATAGACTCTAGAAAATAGAATTTTGTGTTTTCCAGAGATCATGAAAACACATATGAGGCTGGGAAAGTCATCTACCCTGAGCCCAGAATTTCTGTACTCTCCCTGACCAAATGCTGTGTTGTGCTTTGTTTTGTTGTTTTTTATTTATTTTTAATGACTGAATACATATTTCACAAGTGCAAAGAGCTACTGAGAAGGAATATGGGACAGGAACTGGCCTCTCCAGACCTTAACATCCCTTTTACTCTACAAATCCGAGCAATAATTTGCATCACTGACTCAGGTGCAACTCTTAAATTCTTTCTCCCCAGGACTACTGGGTGAGTTTTACTGAATTCCCTGGACCCAGTCAAGTCTCCCTATTTCCCTCGGGCCTTCTCCTCAGCTTTAGAGTCCCCAGTGAAATAGGAAACACCGGGTTAAATTTCTCATAATTTGTCTGGTGATATTTTAATGTAAGTATGACTCAAATATTGCTTTTACCAAAGGTAATATGATATGGATCCCTCTAACTGAATATTTCAGGGAACATTCTTGCACTAAAACCTTCATAGTTGTTTACTTCACCATGTCAGTGAGAGAAGCATAAGGCCACCTGGGCCTGAACCATTCCAGTTTCCTCAGATTCTCCTTAGATACTGCAGCTCAGAACAAAGGAGGAAAAAGGCAGAGTCACTGTCTTTGTCCCCTTTAGACATTAACTGTATCAGAAAATACTTCCTTGGGCCAAATTTTGATGCTGTATGGTATATTTCCAACCAAATCCATCTCACTTTGATTTCAGTAAACTACAGAAAGGCCAAGTTCATGTCCTTGCCATCAGATCCTTCTGTCACATAAAAATATTAAATATCAATCTATATCTTCCCTGTGCTTCATCTTTCCTGGACCATCTAATCCCAAATCATTCTCCACTCTTAGTATAAATGTTTCAAAACATTTTAGCTCAGTATTTCCAATTTAGAGTTTCAGCTCATAAAACCATAAAATATATATACAAAGATATAAGCACAAAAAAAATCTATCTCAACAATATTCATGGCAAAAATTTTAATAAAATGACAGGAGATTGCTTAAAATTATGTACATATAGTAGGATACTAAACAAACATTAAGCCATATTTAAAAGTTCCCTATTAAAATACAATGTTACACAAGGCTTTTATAGGTAAATGAATGCAGCTAGACACCATACTCATAACTGAAATAAATCTGAGTCACATGTGTAAATATCATATTGTCTGCCTTGTGTAAGAAACTGAAAGATTAAATAATGCTCAAAATGTACCATTGAGAGGAACTAAAGATAGCCAATCAGTGAGCAACAAAATACAAAGCCTCCCAGGAGAAACAACTCATATGCCAGAATGAAACAACCTGGAGAGACACAGACAGAGGGAGATAGATCCTCTTGACACAGGAAGAAATTAAAACATAAAAAAGCTCATCAAACACCAGTCTCGGGGCTAAAATTGAAGCAGCTAAAATTACTGGACACGACGTTTTCACTGTGACCTGCCAAGTTTGCACTGGCCTGAATTTGCAAATTCATGCTGGCCAGAAGAGCCGCCCAAACTCATTCTCACCAACGCTCACAGGAGTCACAGCTGCACTGAAGTTGGGGGTTGGTGAGCCCCACAGAGAACAGAGCCGACGAAGGGACCTTCATTAATCCATGGTCAGTGCTGGGAATGAGACACCCCCACATGGGAAGGGCATGACTAAATGGTCGAAATGTTGGAATCCTGAAGGAGCCTGAAATGGGAGCAACAGTGACTTCAGTTGGTTGCTTCTTCCTCAGAGCAGATTCATGGGATTTGCTTGGACTGGGTCATGCCCCTAGCTGGAACCCAATGAGCAGTCCCAAATTGATTCCCTGCACCTACCGTGCACTAACCTGGTGAAGGCCTCTGAAGTTTGACTGGCCAGTTGGGGAGGGGCCAGCATATGCAGCAGATGCTTATACCTCAGTGACAAGAGCAGGCAGGAGAGGGTGGAGTTCCCTCACCAGTGTGCTTTGGAGGAACTGTGGCCAACAGGAAAGGGGGCTGGGACCTCCACTGTACACCTGTGTGGAGGAAGCCAGGGCCATGACAGGAGAGAGAGGCAAGAGGAGGGCCCAGCCCAGAACCCTGAGAGCAGTGATCAAGGAGAGGGAAAAACAAGGGAGGCTGAGGGCGGAAAACATGCAACATCAGACATGGCTTCAATAGACATTAAGAGATATCTTTGGGTCCTTGTAGATGAGCTCAAAACTGAAATATTAAATCAGGTAAAGCAAGATATGAGTAGAGTAATAAAAGAAATGCTAAGCATCTCTCAGGAAGACATAGACGGAAGAAAGTAGGAACACAAAAAATGGAGAGAAACATTCCATAAAGAATATAGAGAAAATATAGAATACATGAAGCAGATTCAAAGAGATTACCCGGAAATTAAAAACTCCATTGAAACCTGGCAAAACTCCTTAAAAGAGAAGCCCACCTCAGGCATAGACTACCCGGAACCTACACCGAGGGCCTGCCCTGCCACCAGGAACTCAGCACAAGCCCGCTTCAGGCATAGGCTATCCAGAATCTCCACTGAGGGCCTGCCCTGCCACCGGGTAACTAAGCGCAAGCCTGCCTCAGGGGTAAGCTCCCCAGAAGCTCCACTGAAAGCCCGCCCTGCCACCAGGAACTCAGCACAAGCCTGCCTCAGGGCAAAGCTGCCCCGAACCACCACTGAGGGCCCACCCTGCCACCAGCAACTCAGCGCAAGCCCGCCTCAGTGGTAAGCTCCCTGGAAGCTCCACCAAGGGCCCGCCCTGCCACCAGGAACATGGAGGAGGCCCGCCCAAGACTGAAAACTGCCCTGAACTGCTACAGATGGGCCCACCCTCCCACCTGGAACATCAAAAGATCTCAACGGGATCCAGTTAGTGTGAGAAAATTTGGAACTTTGCTCCCAGGTGGCAAACTTTGGATTACATTGGATTGAATGCATCAATGTGGTGAGTATACCCCTAAAATAGAGATGTACAGGGGATAGATAGTACCAGTAGTAAAACCCCCTCCAACTAACTATAAGATTTTGGTGTGTCTGAAAAGAGTGTGTGTGATCCCCTCCTACACATAGAAAACACCAGGCAGAGTGAAAATGAAAAAATGAAAAACCAAAATGCAGTCTCAAACATATAATTCACCAGAAGCAAGTATAGGAGACATTGAAATAGAGGACCCCAAAAGTAACACACCAGGAATCCCTAAAAAGATAGCAAGTGAGATTTAAAAAAAAAAAAAAACTTCATCAGGCTATAGAGGAAATCAAATTAGAAGTAGTCTCCCATGTAAAGATAGAAATAACAACTTTAGTAAAGGAGTTGTTGAATGCAGCTAAGGAAGAACTAGAGAAAAAAGTACATGAGTATGGGAAACTGATTGAAACTTTGAATGAACAATATAGAAAACAAGCAGAATTCATGAAACAAACTCAAAGAGACATCCAAGAAACAAAAACCTCCACTGAAAGCATGCAAAACTGGCTAAAGGAAGCTGAGGATAGGATTTCGGACCTTGAGGACAGGATCACAGTTAGTGATCAAGAAAGGATAGTACTTTTAAAAGTAACAACGCAGGTTAGAACTTTGGGCACTGGAGAAAAGGCGGCCTACTTGCCACCCTGGTGAGCAGCTGGTGGCCTGGCAAACCACTGGCACACCAGGGCAAGAACTATCAATGACCCTAAGCTCTGCATCATGTTGGAACTTTGGGTGCTGGGAGAACAGGCAGCCTACTGGCCTCCCTAGCAAGCAGCTGGGGCCTAGCAAGTTGCTGGTGCACTGGGGTGGGAACTATCAGTGATACCTGAATTCTGCATCATGTTGGAACTTCAGGCACTGGAGAACAGGTGGCATACTCGCCACCCTGGTGAGCAGCTGGTGGCCTGGCAAACCACTGGCACACCAGGGCAAGAACTATCAGCAACTCCTAAGCTCTGCATCATGTTGGAACTTTGGGTGCTGGGAGATAAGGCGGCCTGCTGGCCAGCCTGTAAGCAGCTAGGGCCCTGCCAGTGCTAAGAATCAGACATTGATCCATCCCTCCCATGCACCTTTAGCAAATAGGCACCGACAGTCTGAGTATCTTTTTGGAGGATGAATGTATGCAGCATGGCAAGTAAGGGGGATTTCCTTCTACCATCTCTTTGAAGGCAAATATTTTTATCATGGTTTTGCTCAGTTTTGATTAATGGTACTGCTTTATTCAATATTCTGTTTTTAAAAGTTCAATATTTCCTTCCATTTTCCTCTACCTGATTGAAAGAACAGCTAATGTGAACAAAATGGGCTGTACTATTGAGCCCATTGCTCGTGTCCTGGTGACATGCTCTGAGGTTCTGTGGTAGTTTTATTGCAGTGTGGTCGCATAAGTTTTGTTCAGTCTTGTTCTGCCGTATTTGACTACCTTCAAAAAAAAGTAGCTAAGAAAGTAGCAAAATACCTCCAAAAATCTCCCAACTCCACCAAAGCTGATCCATGGATCATAGATGAGGAGAAACTTAAACAAAAGGCAACAGAATTATATAAGGTGATTAAAAGTATAAAACAGCAACAAAACAAGTCAGTAAGGTACTGAGCAACCTGAAACAGGATAGAACTAAGCAGATAATGGACTTAAAATGTAAAAAGAAGAAAAGAGAGTGCTCTAGAGGATATAGCTGCATGCATGTTTAAGTGTGTAGGATTGAAAACCATGTTGCTAAGTTGTTACTGGATCATTGAACTTCTCTGCAATCTCACTGTTTGAATGTACACTTTGCATGTTTTAATGTTGTAACTTTAACAACTGTGCCTCAGAAGACAGTATGTAATTTATCAACTAATGATTTCTTACTGCTTTTTTTTTTCTGAGATACTATACTGTTTCTATCCTGTTTTCTGTTTTGCTTTTTTTTCTCTTTAAATAAAATTTAAAAAAATAACAAAGTAGCATGAAATGACAATCCAGAAGCTTCATGATGATGCCAAGAGCAACAATATAAGAATAATGGGCATTAGTGAAGATACAGGAGTCCAGGCAAATGACACATGTAAAGTATTTACAGAAATAATAGCAGAAAATTTCCCAAACATGGGGAAAGAATCTGATATGCAGATAAATGAGGCATGTAGAAACCCAAACATTCACAATCAACATAAATCCACACCCAGTTACATAATAATTAAGATCTCAGACATACAGCATAAAAACAGAATATTAAAAGCTGTCAGAGAAAAGACACAACTCACCTATCAAGGAAAGCCCATTAGAATCACTGCACACATTTCAGCACAAACCCTCAAGTCAAGAAGAGCTTGGAGTGAGGTATTTCAAGCCCTGAAAGAAAACAATCTTCAACCCAGACTGATGTACCCAGCAAAATTTTCATTCAAATTTAATGGAGAAACAAGATACTTCCATGACAAAGAACAACTGAAGAAATTCATGTCCACCAAACCAGCCCTAGAAAGAGTACTGAAAGACATACTAGACAGAGGTAAAAATGACCACAATCCCCAAAACAACAGAAAGAAACCACCATGTAGGATAAGCAATTAAACAAGAGGAAAAGCAGAAAGAAACAACTGGAACATAACATGGCAAAGTCAAGCCAGGACATATCAGTGATATCCATAAGTATAAATGGCCTCAATTCACCTATAAAAAGAAATAGACTGACAGAATGGATCAAGAAACAGGACCCCACAATATGCTGTATACAAGAAACACACCTGACCCAAAATGAAACTCATACATTAAAAGTCAAAGGATGGAAAACTGTATTCATGCAACAGGAACCCAGAAAAAAGCAGGGGTAGCTATTCTATTTGCAGACAATGTGAATTTCAAATCTAAAATGATTCAAAGAGATAGAGAAGGTCACTATATACTTGTTAGTGGTAAAACTCAAGAGGAAGTACTAACATTTATAAATATATATGCACCAAATACAGAAGCACCAAACTACATAAGACAGATACTAATAGACATGAAAAACCAAATACACAAGAACACAATTATAACAGGAGATCTTACCAGCCCATTGTCACAAAGAGATAAATCAACTAGATAGAAAGTCAGCAAAGAAATAACAGAACTGAATCCATACTGTAGGCAATTGGACTTAGTAGATGTTTACATACTGTTCCACCCAACCACATCAGAATACACATTCTTCTCAGCTGCACATGGGACATTCTCCAAAATACACTATATATTACCCACAAAACATTCTTAAGTAAATGCAAAGGTATTGAAATCATACTATGCATAATATCTGACCATACTGCACTGAAATTGGAAATTAATGGCAAAGAAATTGTAAAACCTGCATAAATACATGGAAATTAAATAGCAGCCTTTTGAAAAACCAGTTGGCTACAGACAAAATTAAATAAAAAATAAAACAATACCTACAACTCAATAAAAATATAGAAACAACATACTGTAATCTGTGGGATGCAGTGAAAGCAGTCTTAAGAGGGAAATATATAGCAATAAATTGTCATATCAAGAAAACAGAATGAGCACAAATAAACAACCTAATGCTCCATCTCAAGCATCTACAAAAGAAGAGCTAGCTAAACCAAAGCTCATAGAAGAGAGGAAATTGTAAAGATTAGAGCAGAAATCAATGCAATTGAAACTAAAAAAAAATACAAAAAATTAATGAATCAAAAAGCTGGTTTTTTGAGAGAACAAACAAAATTGACAAAACCCTAGCTAACCTTATGAAGAGAAATAAACAAAAACCCAAATTCATGCAATAAGAACTGAAAAGGGAGAAATTGCTACAGATCCCATGGAAATTCAAAAGATCATGAATACCTACTTTGAAAATCTCTACACAGAGGAAATGGACAGATTTCTACAAACATATGAACTACCAAAGTTCAACCAAGAAGATATAGCAATTTTGAACAACTCACTATCAGCTATTGAAATTGAAAATGTAATTAAAAACTTACCAACAAAGAAAAGTCCAGGTCCTGATGGATTCACAGCTGAATTCTACAAAAAATTTAGAGAAGATGTGATGCCAGTACTCCTTAAACTCTTCAACAAAATTGAGAAAAAAGCAATCCTCCCTAAATCATTTCTGGAGGCAAGTATTACACTGATACCAAAACCAGAGAAAAATGCAACCAAAAAAAAGAACTATAGGCCAATCTCACTAATGAACATTGATGCAAAGATTCTCAACAAAATACTGGCAAATAGAATGCAGCAAATCATCAAGAAGATTATGACCAAGTGGTGTTCATTCCAGGAATGCAGGGATGGTTTAACATACACAAATCAATAAATATAATACACCACATCAACAGAGCCAAAAACAAAAACCACATGGTCATCTCAATAGATGCAGAAAAAGCTTTCAACAAAGTCCAACACATGTTCATGATAAAAACCCTTCAGAAACTCAGAATACATGGTGTCTACCTCAACCTTATAAAGGCCATCTATGACAAACCAACAACCAACATTATACTAAATGGACAAAAACTGAAAGCTTTCACTTTAAAATCAGGAAAAAGACAAGGATGTCCACTATCACCACTCCTTTTCAACATAGTTCTGGAAATACTAGCCAGGGCAATCAAACAAGAGAGAGAAATAAAGGGAGTAAATATAGGAAAGGAAGCAGTTAAATTATCACTATTTGCAGATGACATGATACTCTATATAGAAGACCCAAAACACTCCATTAAAAGAGTGCTAGAGGTAATAAATAAGTTCAGCAGTGTAGCTGGATACAAAGTCAATGCTCGGAAATCAATAAGATTCCTGTACACAAACAAAAAACTCACTGAGAGAGAAATTATGGAAATATCGCCCTTTGCAATAACATGTAAAAAAATGAAATACTTAGGAATCAACCTAACTAAAAATGTAAGACCTATATGCTGAAAATTATACTACTCTGAAAAAGGAGATTGAAGAGGATATTAGAAAATGGAAGGACATTCCTTGCTCTTGGATAGGAAGAACCAACATTGTGAAAATGGCTGTACTCCCAAAACTGTTATACAGATTTAATGCAATCCCAATCAAAATACCATTGACATACCTCACAGATCTATAGAAAACACTCCTAAAACTCATTTGGAAACAGAAGAAACCTAGAAGAGCAAAGGCAATTCTAGGCAACAGAAGCAAGGCAGAAGGCATCTCAATTCCTGACTTGAAACAGTACTATAAAGCCACAGTGATAAAATCAGCTTGGTACTGGCAAAGAAATAGACCTGAGGATCAATGGAACATATTAGAAGATGCAAGCACAACTACAAAGACACTCAGCCACCTGATATTTGACAAAGGGGCTAAATATGTCCACTGGAAGAAGGATAGTCTCTTTAATAAATGATGTTGGAAAAATTGGCTCTCTACATGCTGAAGACTGAAACTAGATCCATGCATAGCACCATGCACAAAACTAAAGTCTAAATGGATCAAAGACCTCAATATTAAAACAGAAACACTAAATCTACTGGAAGACAAGGTAGGTGGAAGTCTTGGAGACATAGGGGTAGGCAGAGAATTCATGAACCAAACCCAAACTGCACGGGAAACACTTCAAAGAATCAACAAATGGGATCTCACATTATTGAAAAGTTTCTGCACTTCAAAGGAAATCAGCAACTGAGTGGGAAAGAATTTTAACCAGCAACCCCTCATACAAAGGACTTGTGTCCAGAATATATAAAAAATTGAAAAACATCAAGCCCCCCAAATTCAAAGACCCTCTCCAAAAATGGGCATCTGAGATGAACACACAGTTCTCAGAGAAAGATGCACAAACGGCAAATAAATACATGAAGAAATGTTCACCATCACTGGTCACTTGAGAAATGCAAATTAAAACACATTGAGATTCCACCTTACTCCAGAAAGAATAGCTGCCATCAAGAAATCAACTGATAACAAATGTTGGCGAGGCTGTGGGGAAAAAGAAACACTGCTCCACTGTTGGTGGGACTGTAGACTGGTGCAACCATTATGGAAATCCATATGGAGAGTTCTCAGAAGACTAGGATTGGAAGCCCCATTCAATCCAGCTATTCCCCTCCTGGGTATTTTCCCCAAAGAACTGAAAAGTTCATATCACAGTGATATATGTGCACCCATGTTCATAGCTGCGCAATCTGTGATAGCTAAATCCTGGAAACAACCAAGATGCCCATCAACTGCAGAGTGGATGAAAAAGATGTGGCATTTTTATACTATGGAATATTACTCAGCTATAAAAGAGGATGATCTTGAGGCCTTCATAGGCAAATGGAGACAACTTGAGACTATCCTCATTAGTGAAATAAATAAGAATCATATTTATAAATATCATATTGTGTCTCTAGTGTAAAAAGTAAATAAGAACCACAAGAGTAATAAAACCAAAATGTGTAATTGCTATTGTAAAACAGAGAGGAAAACAAAGTGCTCTCAGGGATATAACTGCATGTATGTTTGAGTGTGATAGATGGTCAATAGATGACCATATTGCTGAATCTCTGTTGGATCTTGAGCAAAACTGTTTGTAGTTTGACTGTTTCAATATTTACTATATAGGCTTTAACTTTGTAATTTGAACAACTTCATCCAGGATGACAGTACATAATTTATAAATTACTGATTTCTTAGTGGGGCTTTTTCTCATTCTCCTTTTTCTTTCTTTCTTTTAGAATTCTTTATTGTTGCTACCCTTTTTTCTGTTTAAATAAAATTTAAAAATGTATAATTGCTATTGTAAAAAAAGAGGAAATAGGAAGCAATATAAAAGATATAGCTGCATGTATGTTTAGGTGTGTGGGATTGATGACCGTATTTCTAGGTTCTTGTTGGATTCTTGAACAGATCTGTTTGCACTCTCACTGCTTTAGTGCCCACTTTGGGTGCTTTAATTCTGTAGCTTGAATAACTATTTCTAAAAGAACAACATGTAAAGTATCAACTAGTGATTTCTTACTGTTTATCTTCTTTTCTTGAAATTCTGTAATATTTCTACCTTTTTATTTTTTTCTCTTTAAATAAAAAAAACTTCTTGAAAGAAACTAAGGATAGACTATCAAAACTTGAAGACAAGTTTGCAATGTGTGATCATGAAAGGAAAGATCTCTTAAAAATATCAAGGAAACAGGCCGTAACAATAAAAAGGCTAGAAGACACCAAGAGAACCTACAATTTAAGAATAAGAAACATAAATGAAGAAGCAGGAATACAAACAGGTGAATTACAAAGGCTATTCATGAAAATAATTAAGGAAAATGTCCCAAGCATGGGAAAAGGAAATGACATTCAGTTGTGTGAGGCATACAGAACTCCAGCCACCTACAACCAAAACAGATCTACACCTAGACATATAATAATCAAGATACCAGAAATTCAATATAAAAACAGAATATTAAAAACCATCAGAGAAAAGAAACAGATTGCCTATAAAGGTAAGCCCATCAGATTCACAGCTGACTTCTCAACACAGACCATCACATCAAGAAGAGCTTGGAGTGAAGTATTCCAAGCCCTGAAAGAAAATAGCCTCCACCCAGATTGATGTACCCCGCAAAACTGTCACTAGAAATTAATGGAGAAACAAGATGCTTCCATGACAAAGAGGTGCTGGGGAATTTGTGACCAACAATCCAACCCTACAGAGAATACTGAAGGATATTCTAGAGAGAGGAAAAAAATACCAGGATTTTAAGAACAGTGGCAGAAAGGCCTCAGTGAGTGGGGCAGGCAGTAGAATGAAGGAGAAAAGTGGACAAAGGCAGAAAAATAGCATAGCAGAAATGAGGCAGAGAAGGATGGCTGGAATCTCTAACATACATGGCCTTGATACACTATACTGTTAATAGTGTACCAGGATTTAAAACCCATATTACTCGCACCACTCTGCCTAGATGTATTATATTCTGTTCCAGTCATTCTACCTATACTAGATTTGAGGGCACAGACAGTTATCCCAAAAATTGCAGGATATAGTATGGTAATCATCCTTAATTTCTTATTAACTTAATCTAAAGCTCTGTATAACCTACACTGTTTTACCATGACTGATCATAATTGAATCTGGTTTGTTAGATCGCTGTTTTTTATTGAAAGATTTCATTCAAAGCTGTTATGATTGATAGTATCAAGTCTGAGAGTATAGGCAACTGCACTGAAGATGACAAGATTCACTAGAATATCCACTCTGGTTTGATTATTACCTGCCTTTGAAGTGTTATACTGCCTATAATTTTTTTACTAATATTGTTATGTACTGCTATATTCCATTATACTGATATTCAATTATGCCTGATAATATAGACAATTCTATTGAAGATAATAAGAACCAACACAATAGTCATTGTAGATCACCTTGTACTGTGGTTTTATATGACTTTTTCATTTCATGTTTTTATAGGAATTTGTTTTGTTTTGTCTTGCTATGTTTTGTTTTTCCCTCTAATACAAAAAGGATAGAAATACATGTAGAGACTCATGCATGCATAGCTTTTACAGTCTCACTGTTTCAATATCTACTTTGTATGCTTTAATTTTGTAACTTGAACAACTATTTCTAAGAAGACAATATGTAATTTATCAATTAGTGATTTGTTTTTATCTTTTTTTTTTTGAAATTCTGTATTATCTCTACCCTTTACATGTTTTTTCCTCTTTAAATAAAAAATTTTTTTGAAAATGTACCATAGACATTGTGAAAGGGACTGAAACTGCTCAAAAGGAAAGAACAGCCTGGATGGGGAAAAAGAGAAGAGAAGAAAGGGAAAAACATACATATATATTCATATATATATATATATATTCATATATATATATATATATAAAATGATAGGTAAGATAATTGTACTATTAATCTTATTAGTACGAGAAAAGAAATTGTGATTCTTGTGTATAACTTGATCTATTTTGCATGCCTGTATCTTGCAATCTGAACAACTATTTTGAAGATAACAATGTGCAAGATAATATTGTGAATTTCCTATCAGCTTATTTATAAATCCTATATTGATTCTACTGTTTTGTTTTGTTTTTTATTCCTTTAGTCTATTTAAAATTTTAAAAGATACAAATATTAAAATTTAGTTTAATAAAGTAGAAAATAAGCATTACAGAGTGTTTAGACAATATAATTTCATTTTTAGTTTTTAGAAATATGTGTACATATGTGTATAGAGAGAAAGCAAGCTAATTTTCTATGACACTAATTACACCAAAATGTTAGTAATTATTTTTGTATATATACAAAACTCTATGCAACAAACTTAATTTTTTAAACCAGAAAGAAAACTAATTCTATTAAAAGACCCACATTGGGATTGATGACCATATTTCTAGGTTCTTGTTGGATTATCGAACAGATCTGTTTGCACTCTCACTGCTTTATTGTCCACTTTGTGTGCTTTAATCCTGTAACTTGAATAACTATTTCTAAAAGAACAATATGTAATGTATCAACTAGTGATTTCTTACTATTTATCTTCTCTTCTTGAAATTCTGTAATATTTCTACCTTTTTCCTGTTTTTTTCTCTTTAAATAAAAAAAAATGAAAGAAAAAAAAAGACCCACATTTTTGTGCCTCATACTACTCCCCACTATGACTTGCAGCTGAAGAGTTTGTGAACAAACAAGACCCGGTTTCCCAAGAAAAGTTAAAAGATGCTGAATGCTCTGGCAGAAAATTAAGGTGGACTCCAAGGAGACAACTGCAGTTTGCTGCAAAAAAAAAAAAAAAAGCATCATTTTGAGTCTAAGGGCCAGATCATACCTTCTTATCTCACTCAGATATGAAAGAAGGTTGTGAACTTCTACCATAGGCGCAAAGAGCACCAATATCCCCAGGATCTCAGGAGAAAGACTATCAGAAGCAAAGTAACTGACCAGATGCTGCCTATCTATAGCAGCACCAAGCAAGACTCAGTGCCTGAACTTCCAAATCCACACCAACCACTCCAACTCTATTCCTGTGCTGTCACCCCAGACATTCAGGCTGGACATCACAGCTGGAGGACAGGAGCTTTTGTTGCAACAGACATCACTTATGCCAGAGAGAAGTTTGCAACAGTGAGCCTCTGGGAAAAGGGGGAAAAGAGATGTCCCAAGAATTATAACCTCAGGAACCTGCCTGCATCCAGGGAAGATCAGGAATTGCTAGATCACACAGCAGCCTTCCCTCCTCAATTTCCCTTCAAGTGTGTGTTTGCCCAGCTCTGCACTAGTGGTCTACACAGGCAAAGGCTGTAAAAACAGGTCACAGAACTGCAGCTCTGACCAGCATATCTGTGCCTTGGGCTTTCATCTGGGAGGAGTGAAAAGGAGCCCAACACTCACAGTAACACACAACAAGCCAGACCCCATGGACTGGAGGTCCAACATTTCCCTTCCATCTTGAAAGTGACTAGGAGTCAGGTCTTCATGCCAAGAATTCAGGAGAGGAGAGGGGTGTCAAGGTCTCCAGAGGTACCTATTCAAGAGCCTTCTCATGGCCCCTGTGACTTCCTTGTTCCTCAAGGTGTTGACAAAAAGGTTGAACATGGGGGTGACAACTGTGTAGAAGACAGCAATGACCTGATCTGTGTCTGGAGAGGAGCCTGCCTCAGGCCTTAGATAAGCCACAGTTGCAGTCCCAAAAAAGAGAATGACAACAAAAAGATGGGAGGAATAGGTAGAGAAGAGCTTTTGATGTACCTGGGATGTTGCTACTCCAAGGAGAGTGGCAAGAATACAGGTATAGGAGGCCACAATCAGCAAGAAGGGGGTCAGGATGAAGGCTGTTGTTATGGTAAGGTCACCTATTTCACCCCAGAAGGTGTCTTCAGTAACCAGTCTCAGCACAGGCATCATGTCACACAGAAAGTGGTAGATGGTGTTGGCACCATGAAAGGGCAAGGTGAAGATGCAGATGGAGTGATTGGTGCCAGTGATAACACCCATGAGCATGATGGCACACACTCTCTTGTTCATTATGGCATTATAATACCATAATGAACTGGCAAATGGCAAATGTGGCTGGCAAATGGCAGCATAGAAGTCATAGGCCATAGCAGTGAGAAGGCAACATTCGGCAATGCCAAAGAGAGCAAAGAAATACAACTGGAGGGCTGGGGATTTAGCTCAGTGGCATAAGAGCTTGCCTTGCAAGTGCCTGGTTGTGAGTTTGATCCCCGGTACCAATAAAAAAAAAAAATACAACTGGATGAAGCAACTTGCAAGTGGGATGTTGGGGTGGGTGGACAGGAGGTCAACCAGCATCCTGGGCATGATGGTGGTGGTGTAGAGGATCTCCACCAGGGAGGAGTGCCAAAGGAAGAAGTACATGGAGGAGTGGAGGGCAGGGTCAGCCAGTGTGAGGACAATGATCAGGATGTTTCACAGCAAGGTGATCAAGTACATGCAGAGCACTCCCCCAAAACAGAGGAACCTGAAGAGAGTGAAAACCTGAGAACCCCAACAGAATAAACTCAGTCAGTGCTGTGCCATTGTCTACCTCCATGTTCCCAAAGCTAGACTAGCAGCATCTAATGGGGTCTCATGCACTTACATGGTGAATCAGGTAAAGACAATTGCTGGGGCAGGAAAGATGTGGGAAAGTCCATGAACACTCCCAGCTCTCAGAAATAGGATGGGTGAGCACCTGTTCTGCTGCTGACTCCTCCCAGAAAATATCTCAGATCAAAAGAAAGATAAGCCAGGGAAGTGAAGGAAAAATAGCAGCAATTCCTGAAGGCTGGGTCTTGATGGTCCCAAAATGGTTGATCCACACATGCAGAGACTAGGTTCTCAGAGTAATGTGCTGGGAATATAAGGACAACTCCCCTTGAGAAAGAATTGAGATACAGGCAGAAAATGAGGACCAGATTTTTTATAAATAGATCTAGAGGAGTGGGGATGAGAGAGGAGCAAGAAGAGAGACAGGCAAGCCACAGGATCAAAAACTAGAGTGCCCATAGGGCTTTTGCATATGGAAGTCCCCATGGTCCTAAGAATGCCCCTCCCCAGCAATATGTCACAGCAGCTCAGTCTCCCCAAGAGCTTGATACCCAGAGCAGAAGGTAAGAAGAGAAAACAAAGAAGGGAGGAGGAAATGTTTATTCATTCTTATTTTTGACTGGTCTTTTATTTGAGGATGGTCTAATTTTTTTAGTTCTTTGTATATTGTAGATATTAGTTCTCTGAAAGTAACTGACAAAAATTTTCCCATTATATAGATTGTATTTTCACTCTTTTGGTTTTCCTTTTGAGTCCAGAAGCTTTTAAATTATAATATCATTTGTTAATCCTCAGTACTATTTCCTGTGTAATTAGGCTTCTGTTCAGAAAATCCCTACCCATGCCTATGACTTCAAGTTTTACCTATTTTTTTCTTCCATTAGGCTAAATGTTTCTGTTCTAACATTTAGTTCTTCAATCTATTTCTAATTTATTTTAGTACATGGAGAGAGACATGGGTCTAGATTCAGTCTTCTGCATTTGGATAGCCAGTTGTCCCAACATTATTTGTTTTATCATTTTTATTGGTTTATTTGGATTTTTTTTATTTACAGAGAAGAAAAGCAGAAAAAAGGATAGAAATATTACAGGATTTCAAAAAAAATAAACAGTAAGAAATCACTAGTTGATAAATTACATATTGTTCTTTTAGAAATAGTTGTTCAAGTTACAAAATTAAAGCACACAAAGTGGACACTCAAGCAGTGAGACTGCAAACAAATCTACTTGGATTTTTTTATATCTCCTTGGTTTTATTTTACTAATTCTTATGTGTCTAGAAATTTCTCCATTTCTTCAAGGTCCTCCAATTTATTGTGCTATAACTTATTCTAGGAAGTTTGTAATGCTTTCATTGATTTTTTTTCTCTGATTCAGTGATTACTCAGTAATGTATTGGTTAATTTCTTTGTGCTTGTATAAATTCTTTTCCTGTTGGCCTCTAGGTTCATACCCCTAGGATCCTATAGTATGCAAGGGAGTATTTCAATTCTTTTGTATTTATTTATGGCCTACAGATGTAATGAAAAATCTTTTAGAGCTTTCAGTGATACAAACAGCCCACTTTGGCATGCATGACATAGGTTCACTACCACGGGCCTACAGTATAGTCTATTTTGGAAAACTTTACATATGTGCTATTGTTGTCAGATAAGTCACTACATAGTTTCACTATTAAGACCATTTGTTTGAAAGAGACATTATGATAGCTACTGTTAATATCCAATTGTCTTGTGAAGTGTTGTGTTACTTACATTGTTCTGTTCTGATCTGCTTAGTTCTGTCCTCTTTTGTTTTATTCTCTTTAAAATAAAAAAAATTTAAATACCATTTGTTCAATTATAGGATTTAACTCTAATATTTCTTTGTTAATTTCTTGTCTAGTTGACCTGTCTAGTGTGAAAATGAAGTCTATAGCTGTACCACCCAGAACACACTCAATCTTATCTAATGAGAAAGTGAAGTGTTAAAGTCAACTGTTATGATTATATTGGTGTTTATTTCTCCTTTATGTCCAATAGTTTTGTTTTATGAAGTTGTGTATGCCAAATTCAGTGCATAGATAATTATAATTTTTGTCTGTTATTGTTATCTCTTCCTTTTACTGGTATATAGTGGCCATCTTTGTCTCCTTTGACCAGTTTTTGACTTGAAGTCTTCTGTGTCTGAAACATGATAACTACTCCTTCTTGCTTTCAGGATACAATCACGTGGATTTTACTTTTAGTCTATGAGCTTCCTTTTGGATGAATTATGTCTCTTACAGGAGTTACTTTTCTCATTGTTGAGACAAAATACCCAACACTCACAGTTAAAGGAGGAAAGGTTTATTTTAGCTCAGAGATTTGTATAAGTTTCAGTCCTTAGTTGGCTGGTTCCAAGGCAGGGTAGCATGGCAGAGGAGAAACAATCCATGATAGGCAGGCAAGAAAACAGTAGCAAGCCTGCCTTTCTTTTCTCCCTTGGCATTCCATCCAGGCTATAAGCCTATTGGTTGGTGCCACCATACCCAAAGTAGAGTCTCCTTTCAGTAAATTAATTCAGCAACACCCAGAAACATGTCCAACCAGTGGACTAATCCTGTATCACACATCCTTAATCCCAGTATCATACATCAATGATCCATCCACCTCCCAAAAGCCCTAACTATGAACACATGAGGTTTTGGAGGGCCATCTAGATACAAGACATAACAAAACTTTAGAATGGTGTAAACCTAGCATGATGGGAGATTCTGGTCAGAGTTTAGAATAGCAGAATATTGATAGTAATGCAACTGATGAAGACTAAGCTCAAGAGATTTCAATCAAGGTTTCAGTTGTACCATTGGCATTTGGACTACAGGCCATGTATGTTGTGCTCGGAAAGAAAATTTGTCTGCTTTTTTGTTCATGTCTGGAGACTTTTCAAGAGACTGAGATTAACAGTGGCAGACTAATTAATCTAGCAGAGGAAATTTCATAGCAGCCCAACATTCAGACAGTGGCATCGGTACTGTTAGGATCATTTAGCTTTAAGAATAAAAGCAGATTACCCAGCTGAATGATTTTAAAAGTTTTGAGTTTGACCAGAAAGAAAAACACAGTAAAGCTGAGGCCTGAAAAGATGGATCAGAAGAGATCTTGGTTGCCAAAAAGATCAGCATTAAAAAGAAGCCAAGTAGTTTATGACAGGTCAATGGAAAAATTGCATTAAGAGAATGTGAAGAAACAACTTTTGCAGGCTTAAGATTGCAAAAGTGAAAGGCTTTGCTTTGAAAAGAAAGCCCTAGAAAACTGGGTGTGGTGGAGCAGGCCTATAAACTTGGGAGGCTGAGACAGGAGGATCATTGCAAGTTCAAGACCTGACTGGGCTACAAAGTGAGTTCAAGGCCAGTTTGAACTGTAGAGTGAGATCCTGTCTCAAAAAAGAGAAAATAAAAGAAAGCCCTAGAGCACCCTGTTGAAGAAGGTCCACCTAAGGAATTGATTCCCCAAGGTTCAATTCACCATGCTCATCTATCCAGGGACTTGGAAGCCTGTGCAGTCTTTTTTTTTTTTTAATCGGTACCAGGGATTGAACTCATGACCATGCACTTGCAAGGCAGATGCTTATACCACTGAGCTAAATCCCCAGTGCACCTGTGCAATCTTGATGCAAATGGACCTTTTTACTGCTTCAACTGGCAGCAATGTTCAGGAGTGATCAGACCCCAGTGTCAGGGGGTTAACAAGGATGAAGGAAAGACTGAGACAAGAATTTCATGGTGCAAAGGAATTGGAAGGAGACATATCTCTAGTGGACAGACTCATTAGCCTTAACAGTTGACCCATTTTTATTAGTAAGCAAAGGAGGTGGGATAAAGGGTTGTGTGTCATGCAGAGAGCAGCAACAGTTGAAAGTTATTTTGAGAGATTGGAAACAAGTCAAGTTTCACAATGAGGGACCAGGTTAATAGGGAACTAGTTCTCTTTACTCAGTATATATCTGGATGCCTGAATCTTTACAAGAACCTCAGCAGATAGTATCTTGCCTTGAGAATGCCATGTCATCAGTTTTCTTCCCTCAGCCAAGAGGGGTACTATTTTCAATATATCCCATATTCTCAAAAGAAGGTACATCAACCTCATATCATTGAGCTTAGGTCATATATACATGGTCTTTTACAATCACATTTTTCTAGTTCCCAGTCACCATGGTGCATACTCTCCAACACAGCAGATCTTGGCATCATCCATGTGGTGCTGGTTTTACACACATGAAACACAAAAGAGTTGTGGGGTCAAGGAGGCTTTCACCAAAATTTCAGAAGAAGGCTTGGGAAACCAAGCATGTGTTTCCTGAGAGGGAAGTGCATGACACTATGAGAGTAAAGTCAAAAGTACAGTAAAAACCTCAGGATGTTGGAAAATCTGAGAGCATTACTTGCCCTGGATACAGGACATGATAGAGTGGGATTTAACATTTGCCCTACTAGTTTTTACCCTTGCTATAGTCCAATTCCTTTTTAACTCTCTATTTACTCTTTTGCAATGAAGATATTTTCTCTGTACCTTTGTATGTTGGATGTGTTTAATATTTCTTTGGTTTTTTCAGGAGTTGACAGCTAAGAGTTTGCCTTAATCCTCAAAAGAGACTTTGAACCTGAGCTTTTCTTTTTAAAAAGAAAAAAAATGAAACAGAAAGAGGGTAGAAATAATACAAAATTTCAAAACAAAAACAAAAACCAGTAAGAAATCACTAGTTGATAATTACGTATTTTCCTTAGAAGTAGTTGTTCAAGCTACAAAAGTAAAGCAGACAAAGTAGACATTTAAACAGTGAGACTGCAATCAGTTCTGTTCATCTATCCAACAGAAACTTAGTAATATGGTTATCAATCCTACACACTTAAACATACATGCAGTTACATGCTTTAGAATACTTTCTTTTCCTCTCTTTTTTTTTACAAAAACTGTAATCAATTCTCATAAACTGTTTAGAAGTTCTATACATGTATTAGTCTCTATATGTATACCTAGCCTTTCTGTATTAGAAGGAAAAACAAATAAAAACAAGTCATCAATACAAATTCCTAGAGAAACACAAAATGAAAAGGACATATAAAACCACAATACTAAGTGATCTATGGTAGTTACTGCAATGTCTCTTATTATTTTCAATAAAATTGTCTATATCATGAGGCACAGTATAATTAAACTTAGTAAAACATAGCACTATTAATAAAAACCAAACATTAGAGACATTATAGGACTTCAAAGGCAGTTAATAATCAAACCAGAATGGGTATCCTATTGAATCTTATCATCTTCAAAGTAGTTGCCTCTACTGTCAGACTTGATATTTTCAAGCATACCAGATTTGAATAAAATCAGTCAAGACAAAACAGCAATATAGACAATCTTCTCTGCCTCATCTCTGCTATGCTATTTTTCTGTCATTGTTGTTTACTTTTCTCCTTCATTCCACTGTCTGACCTTTTATTGATGCCTTTCTGCCATTGTTCCTGGAATCCTGGTGATTTTCTTCTCTGTCTCTCCAATGTCCTTCAGTATTCTTTGCAGGGTTGGATTGGTGGTCATGAACTCCCCCAGTTTGTCTTTGTCATGGAACTATCCTGTCTCTCCATTAATTTTGAGAGATAGTTTGCAGGGTACATCAATCTGGGTTGGAGGTTATTTTATTTCAGGGCTTGGAATACTTTGTTTCAAGCTCTTCTTGGTTTGATGGTTTGTGTTGAGAAGACTGTCATGATTCTGGTGGATTTTCCTTTATAGGTAATCTGTTTATTTTCTATGACAGCTTTTAATATTCTGTTCTTGTGATGGATTTCTGGGATCCTGATTGTTATATGTCTGGGTGTAGATCTGTTTTGGTTGTAGCTGGCTGGAGTTCTGTATAACTCATATATCTGAACATCACTTCTGTTTCCTATGCTTGGGAAGTTTTCCTTAATTATTCCTGTGAATAGCCTTTTTATTTCATTTCTATTTGTTCCTGCTTCTTCATTCATATTTTTTATTCTTAAGTTATAAATCCTCTTGTCTTCTAGCCCTTGTATCATTACTTCCTGGTTCCTTGTTATTTTTAAGAGATTCTTTCATGATCATACATTGCAAATCTATCTTCAAGTTTTGAAAGTCTGTCTTTAGTTTCTGTTAAGAACTTTTGCCAGCTTCAATGGAGTTTTTAATTTCCTGATATTCTCTTTGGATCTGTTTCATATATTCTAGACTTTGTTTATATTCTTCATCAAAGGCTTCTCTCCTTTCTCTGGGTTCCTCCATTCTTCCATTTGTGTCTTCTTGAGGATTACCCAGCATTTCTTTTATTAATCTTCTTATATCTTGCTTCACCTGAGTTAGAATTTCAGATTTAAATTTGTCAATGAGGTCACAGAAGTATTTCTTTATTTCTGATGAAACCTTGTCTGATATTGCATGTTTGTTGCCCTCAACCTCCTTCACATTTACCTCTCCTGGACTTCTTTTCCCTGGGTCAGTGGTTGGAGGCTTTTTGTTGTTTCTGTGTCTTGTCATGTTTCTGGTTTCTTTCAAACAGGTGAATGGTGGAGGTCTCAGGACCTTTTCATATTGCTTACAGTTTTTTTGCAGTGTATGGGCTAGGGAAGTGCTGCCCTCTCCAGTTTGCTGTTGATCTGTGAGGTGCATGCAGGTGCATGAAGGGGCTGGCCCTTCCCTCTAAGACAGTCAACCAGTGAGTGTCTTCAGTACATTAGTGTGTGCCCTACAGGAACAGCTTTGCCTCTGGCTATTGGGTCCTGACCAAGGGCATGAACCAGCCCAAGCAGATCCCACCAATCCACTTTGGGCCAGGAGCTGCCAACTGATGCCACCTCAGTTGTTGATTCAAGCCTGTCCTGCCCAAATCAAATATGTCATCTAGCCATTCATCCCACTCTGGGGAATGCAGTTCCCAGCACTCACCAAAGTCCATGCACCTCGATTCACCAGTTCCACTCCCTGTTGCAGTGCCTCCTCCCACCAAGGGTCTCATGCTCACCAATCCCTGCTCTCGGCAGTGCCGTGACCTCAGCTCAATTATCAGTCACCTGACTCTAAGACACGCCCAGACCAGAGCATGCCCAGCTCCAGCCCTCCATCCATGCTTCTTCTTTTTTATTTCTTTTTCTTTTTTCCTGTTTCTTCCTGGGTCAGGAAATTTCCTCTCCTTTCATCTCATCTTCTCCATGGTGTTAGATTCTAGTATCTGAGTTGTTTTTCTCAGAGAGGCTCTCTATCATGCTACCTATCAATCAGCCATCTTGGATTGACCCCAGTCCACCTTTTCTCAAATGTGAGCTTTTCAGCAATGCTGAAACTGTTAGGACTTTGGAAACTCTTAGAGATGTACTAAATGTATTTTACATAAAGGAATATACATGAATCTTTTGGGATTCAGGACAAAATGCTATGGTTTGTATCTAGCTGACTCCCCAGATCCTCAGGCATCTCTAGATTAGATTTTTGGAAGGTGATTTTATCATAGGAACATGATATTCATAAGTGGATTAGTTCACTGATTAGTTTATGTTTAACTTGCTGTTAGGAGGCAGAATCCAGGTGTAGGGGGAGGTCACTGAGAGTGTGATCTGGAAGGGCATTATCTTTCTCACACATCCCTTGAGCTTTGTGCTTCCTTTCAGCTCTCTGCCACACCATCTTGCCTTGGAGCCAGCCAGCTATGGACTGAAACCTCTACAGAGGCAAAGTAAACCTTTTTTCTTTTAGGTTGTGAGTGTAATGGATTATATCATAATTTTTTTTAAAAAAAAAGTAACTAAGACATAAGGAAAAGAATATAACAAAGAGTGCTGCAGACATAGTTCAGCAGCACAGGCACCTGCCCAGCAAGCACAGTCCTGAGTTCAATTCCCAGTACCAAAAAAATGGATATAACAAACAAAGAAAAGATTTTTTAAAAAAGAAAGAAAAAATTTCTCCCAAAAAAAAACAAAGAAATAGAAAAATGAATCTAAGAAATTCTTTTGTATTTGGATGAGCGGTTTCTTTCCAGGGCCTGTAGTGTTGAAGTCTGATGGGTATGGTATAAGAATAATGAGTCACAACTGGGGCCTTTTTGGTTTCCATATCCACTTTTGTTTGTGCATGCTGAGTCCTGTCTCATCTTTTCTGTGGGGCAGTATCATTCTATGTTATGGTTTAGAGCTTTATTCACTCCAGTGGCTCTCAGTGTCAGTATCTCTTTGCATGTCCCAGGCTGATGCTATCTCTGCTTAACTCCAAAGCCTATGATCTTCTGAAGTTCTATCTTTGTTCCAGAAGTCCCTCTATACTTATATCCTTAACTTTATCTGATTGCAATGGCAGATGGGAAAACCAAACAGACTGTTATGGTTTGTGTCTGGATTTTCCCCAAAAGCCTCATACAGTCATGGGGGTAGGTTTCTAGAATTCATGATTGATTCATGGTCCAATACTAGGATTATGTGTGTAAATGCTACACTAACCTAGAGTGACTAGCCCACATACAATATAAGGAACAGAAAGAGTCTTCATGCTCTTCACCTTTTACTCTTGTTGCTTTTGCTGCCTTCTGCCACCATAGACTTTTGCCTTGCTGTCACAGCACTCTGCCTTGGGGCCAGCTGGTTATGAACTGAAACCTCTACAAACTGTGAGCTAAATAAATCTTTCTTTCCTAAATTTTGGTTGTCAGGCATTTTGTCTCACCAATGAGAGAAAAGTAACCAAAACACATGCTATCAAACTGTAGGTTGGATGAAGGTAGTAGGGAGTAAAGGGAGTGTCAAGAAGTCTTCCACACTTTGTCAACTTTTACAGACCCAGAACACCTGGCTTAGCTTCTTATTATGAAGGGTGGGACCCTGGTGCCCTTTTCAGTCCTTTTCACCACTTCATAAACTTCTCAGGTGCTATATAATTAGTTTACCTACTCTGCACACCAACTTTCTATGGCATATCACACCCAGTCACTATGGTAGGGTAAAGTAGCCCCAGAAATCCTGAAGTGTAGTTGTTCTGTGACTTCTGATTCCCAGCGCAGCTTCACCTTAAACAACTCCTTCTCAAATACTTTCGGATTAATCATTCCCAAATATGGCGAGTGTTGCAATGGATTTCTTCTCTTTCTCTAGTGTGCCACTGGAAGGAGCCACTTTCAAAGTAAAATCTCACACTGTATTTCCAGTTTATGATAACTGTGGTCTTTCCTTGGAGTTAGGGCTGCTGGACTGTAGCTTTTCCCTGGAGCTGCTATCTCCAGGCTTACTTTGCATTTTCAGTGACAGTTCCTCCTCCACAAGAGCCAGGGTTAGTGTTCCAGAGTCCTTCATTCTTTTCTCTGAATTGGATTCAGTTTTTCCATTTTCTCTTGAATTCTAGTCTTCCTGTTTCTTCTTTCTTCATTCCTGGAGTTCTTCTTCATTGTCACTTCTCTAAGTTATCTTTTTACATGTGTCTGGATCCCAAGTTGCATAGATGTTTTGATATGCCACTGGCTTCACTCTGCCATTTTCCCCAATCAAAACTGGTGTACAAGACTTAATAGTCAATTGCAGTTAAAGAAATCTCTGTCTCTGAGTGGGAAGCAAGGTAAACTGAGACTTCAGTGGTCATACATGACAAATGTCTTAGCTACTTTCTCATTGCTGAGATAAAATACCCAATACCCACAAATTAAAAGAAGTTTATTTTGACTCATTGTTTGTAGAAGTTTCAATCCATAGTTAGCTGTTTCCAAGGCAGGGAAGAATGGCAAAAGAGAAACAGTTTTGTCATAGCAGGCAGAGGCAGAAATAAAAGAAAGAGGGTCATATAGACCATTCCAGGTCACAACAACAGTGGCAAATCTCTTGCTACCAGGTTTCACTCCCAACATCATACCCAGCTATAAACTCACCAGTAAACTAATCCAATACCACAAACCCATGTTCCAGTCATTTCCCAAAACTCCTACCCATGAATACATAAGGCTTTGAGGGGACATCTACATATAAAACATAACAACAAAGAAACTACACAAAACATCTAGGTGAATCATAAAGCAAACAGAATCAAGATCTACCATAGTAACAAAAAAGCAATTAATGGGACCATCTCCACACAAACACCCAGATGTTGGACAAAATAGATATATAACATTTTCTAGTATTTCTTCTATTTCTCTAAGGTTAGTAATGATATCCTTTCTTTCCATCCTTGGTTTATTAGTTTGAATCTTTCTTATTTTTCCTGCTCAGTGCAATTAAAAATTTGTCAGTTTTGTTGATGGCTTTAAAAAGTCAACATTGGGGCTGGAGATTTACCTCAGTGGCATAAGCACCTGCCTTGCAAGCACGTGGTTGTGAGTTCAATCCTAGTACTGATTTTAAAAAGTCAACATTTTGTTTTGATAGTCTCTATTCTCTATTTAATCTTCATTTTATCCATGATAGATTAAATTTCATTTTAAAATCATTCATCTGTTATAATTATTTTTTCCTCAAATTCTATTTTTACCTAATGTATAGCCAGTTAAGAACAGAGCTTCCAAGTACATGAAGGAAAAACAAAAAGAATAATTTGTCAGACAATTCAATAGAGTTAATTGTGGATTTTAACATTCTACTTTCAATATTGGATAGAATGGAGCAAGTGACCAACTAGGAAAAGAGGGCTTGGGCAATACTGTAAAGGAGAATTAAGATATATCCACAAAATGATTCATCAAATAGCATTATGCACATTTTCTCATGTGCACAGTGAACATTTTTGGTGACAGATTATATCTTAGGCCATAAACTAAGTCTTAATTAATTAAAAAGGATTGAAGTTATATAAAGTATGTTCTCTGACCACAGTGGAAAAACATGAAATCAATAACAAAAGTAAATTTATGAAGTTCACAATATGTAGAAATTAGATAACAGGTTCTTAAATAAGTAATGAATCAAAGAAGAAAATTTATAGCTGCAAACATCTATACATTGAACTGTTCAAAATTTAAAATTCTTGTGTTTCTAAAGATATCATCAAGGGCCAGGGATTTATCTCAGTCATATAGTGCCTGCCTGGCAAGTGTGAGGTTGTGAGTTCCATCCCATACCAAGAAAAAAAAATAAAGATATCATCAAAAAACAGAAAACCAGTTACACAAGAAATAACATCAAGAATCAATGAAGGGGATTACAGTAAATTAAAATTTTCTGCACAACAAAGAAAACTAACAGAGTAAAGAGACAATCTACAGAATAGTAAAAAATTTTGCCAGCTATGCCTCACACAGAAAACTAATATCTAGAATACATAAAGGACTCAAAAATTAAACTCATCCCAAAAATAAAATATATAATCCAAAAAATGGGCAACTGAGATGAATAGACATTACTCTGAAAAAGTATTATCCAGTAAGTACAATAAAAATGTTCAACATCACTGTTGTCAGAGAAATACAAACTTAAAAAGACACTGACATTCCATCTTACTCCAGAAACAATGGCTATGATCAAGGAGTCAAATAACTACAAATGATAGCAAGACTGTGGGGAAAAGAACAGTTCTACATTGTTGATGGCAATGTGAATGCATTTAGCCATGATAAAAATAAATGTGGAGATTCCACAAAAAACTACAAATAGAGATTCCATTCAATCCAACTATTCCCTTTCTAGATATCTTTCTGAGTCAATGACATAATACAGAGGTACATGCATACTCATGTTCCTGACAGCACAACTCATGATAACTAAATCTTGGAAGCAGCCTGTATATCTATCAACAGAAGAATAGAGAGAGAAAATGTGGAAGAAGCAAGCCCTCCTAGCAAATCAGTGCCTTGTGCAGACCATTGGGGAGAAAGCCAGACACCAGCCTCTTCGGGTGTAGGGGTTGGGAAATAAGAAGTACTAACTCCCCACCAACCCACCTATAAGCAATCAGATGATCCAGAAAAACATAGGCTGCAATAATAGCTATTGAGGTTGAATGTAATTTAATGCTTGCAGTATTTAGTGTTTTACTGACTTTTGAGGTCTAGAGCCTGTGGTCTGATGATCTATACTGAGGATGGCAATATGCAGTGTAGCATCTATGGGGAATCTCCTTCTAAGGGTGGTGGCATTGCTGGTTTCCTATTGTCTTGTTTTGAAGTCCTGTATCATTTTCATTATTTTGGGGGGGTTGTGTTTTGTTCTGTTTTGTTTGTTTGATTTTGTTATATCCGGTAGCAGGGGCAGCTATTTCAAAGATAACAAGGTATATTATGGTGGCCATTTTGGATTTACTATTATCTTGTTTTGAAGTCCTTTATTTCATTCATTGGTTTATTTTTATTGGTCTATTCTGTTCTGTTTTTGATTTTTACTATTTCTGAAGATATCCACAATTATTTTGAAAACAGCGAGACGTATTATGGCAATCACTGTTTATTTCCTATTGTACTGAAGTCCTGTGTCACTTACACTAGTTTGTTTTGATTGGCCTTGTTCGGCTTTTGTTGGTTTTTTTGTTTGTTTGCTTGCTTGCTTTTATTATCCTTAAAATAAAATTTAAAATAATAAAATGTATTTTATCATACTACTAAATAATAAAATGATGGAGTTCTGCCACAAAGAAGGATAAACTTGAGTCACTTTTATGAGAATGGATGCACCTTTAACACATAATGTTAGGAGAAGCTGGGAAGACGGTGGATCAATAAACAGCAAAGTAAAAGGTCTCTCTGAGACAGCTCAGATGCTAGAATATAGCGTCCTGGATCCTCTTGAACCAAGAAGAAACTAAAGTGAAAAAAAAGAAAGAAAAGAAAAGAAAAGAAAAGAAAAGAAAAGAAAAGAAAAGAAAAGAAAAGAAAAGAAAAGAAAAGCATGGACAGAAGGCTGTAGCCAGACTCACCCTCACTGGAGCCGGTCCCACTGTATGTGAAACTCCACTGGAATCTGAAGATGCATAGTCAGAGTGAAGTTGGGGGTTGGCAAGCCTGAGGGCCTCAGTGAGAGGATGCAGTCACGGAGGGGAGTGGCAGAACAGAGATCTGCACCAACTCAAAGTGAGTGTGGAGAACTCAGTCCTCCCATGGGAGTGGTTGATTGGCCGGGCAATATTTTGGAGTCAGGCAGGATAAGCCCAGAACCAGAACACATCTGGCTTCATTCAGCCACTCCTGGCACAGAGCAGATTGATGAGAATTTCTTGGACTGAGTCCCACCCCTTTGCATGATCCAATAACCAAGACAGTTTTTCCTGAAACTATCCCTAACAAGCCCTGACCATGTGGCATACGTTAATGTGGTGAAGACTCTCAATAGTTGTCCAGCTCAGAAGGGAGTGTCCAGCCAGCCTTGCTCCTGCTTGTGCTCCAGTGGTCACGAGCAGGCTTGGGAGGGCAGCAATTACTAACCAGCATTCTCCAGAGTAAATGTAACCAATAGAGAAATTTCCAGGGACCCGCCCACTATCCACTTGTGTGGAAGAAACCAGAAACATGACAAGGAGAAGAAACAAAAAGAAGTCTCCAGCCTCCAACCCAAACAGCACTGGTCCAGGAGAGGTAAACACAGAAGAGATTGGGGGTTGCACATCTGCAGTTTCTGAAGAAACAGCATCTGACATAAAGAAATATCTTCATGGAATTATAAAAGAACTAAAAACAGAAATTCTAAGACAAGTAAAGGAAGATATAAGAAAAATAATAAAAGAAATGCTAAGCACCTCTCAAGAAGACACAGATCAAAGAATAGAAGAGCATAGAAAAAGGACAGAAAGCATCAATGAACAATATTTTTAAAAATCTATAATACATTAAACAGATTCAAAGAGACTACCAGGAAATTTAAAACTCTATTGAAAGTTGGCAAAACTGCTTATAAGAAACTAAAGGTAGACTATCAAACTTTGAAGACAGGATTGCAATGTGTGATCACAAAAGGAAAGATCTCTTAAAAATTACAAGGAACCAGGAAGTAATAACACAAAGGCTAGAAGATGACAAGAGGATCTATAACTTAAGAATACAAAATGTGAGGTGAGTGAAGAAGCAGGGGTAAACACAAATGAAATACAAAGGCTATTTACAGAAATAATTAAAGAAAACTTCCCAAGCATAGGAAAAAGAAATGATATTCAGATATATGAGGTATACAGAATTCCAGCCAGCTATAACCAAAATAGATCTACACCCAGACATATAATAATCAAGATCCCAGAAATTCAACACAAAAAGCGAATATTAAAAGCTGTCAGAGAAAAGAAACAGGTCATCTATAAAGGAAAACCCATCCAAATCATGACAGACTTCTTGACACAAACCATCAAATCAAGAAGAGCTTGGCATGAAATATTCCAAGCCCTGAAAGAAAATAATCTTCAACCCAGATTGATGTACCCTGCAAAACTATCTCTCAAAATTAATGCAGAAACAAGATGCTTCCATGACAATGAGGAACTGGAGGAGTTCATGACCACCAATTCAACCCTACAAAAAATACTGAAGGACAATCTAGAGAGAGAAAAAACACTTCAGAAATAGTGGCAGAGGGGGGAATCACTGAACAGGGCAGACACTAGAATGAAGGGGAAAAGTAGACAAATGATGACAGAAAAATAGTGTGGCAGAGATGAAGCAGAGAAGGTAATCACTAATATGGATGGCCTCAATACCCTAATAAAAAGAAATACAGGCAGAGTGGATCAGGAGATAGGGTCTATCAAGATGCTCTATATAAGAAATATATTTAACCTGAAAGAGGGTTTATGGACTGAAAGTCAAAGATGAGGAAATAATGCTCTATGTGACAGGAACCATAAAAACGTGTGGGTTGCTCACCCTTCAGCTACAGATTAGTTGGAAAGACATAACACTTTTATACAATGGAGAACTACTCAGCTATAAGAGTCTAAAGGCTCTTGTAGGTAAATGAATACAACTTGAAATCAAGCTCAGGGGTAAAAAAGGTACAGAACCACTTAGGTAAATAGCAAGTTGCCTCCCTAATCTAAAAACTAAAGGAGTTAGTGGGATACAGAATGTTCAGTGTACTCTGTGAAAGTGAAAGGGGAGAAATTCTCTAAAAAGGGAAGGCAGAGGACATTGTTAATAGTGTATCATGATTTGAAAACTATATTGTTTCCATGACTCTGTTTAATTTGGTTATATTCTGTTCCAGTTTGTCTACTTGTACTAGATTTGATGGCATGGACAGTTCTTCTAAAGATAGCAGGATATACTATGGTAACCATTTTTAATTTCTTATTAACTTAATCTGAAGCCCTGTCTTCTTTTTTTACTTCCTTGTTTCAACTGATTTTATTTAAATCTGTTTTGTTTGATTGCTGTTGTCTTAACTGGTTTTATTCAAATCTGTCATGTTTGATAGTATCAAGTCTGAGAGTATATGTAACTACTCTGAAGACAATAAGATTCACTATGATTCATTCTGGTTTGACTATTATCTTCTTTTGAAGTCCTATAATGTCTCCAATGTTTTGTTTCTATTGATTTTGTTCTGTACTGCTATGTTCAGTTTTATTGTGCCTGATGATATGGGCAATTCTATTGAAGATAACAAGACACATCATGGTAACCATTGTAGATCACCTTGCATCTTGGTTTTAAGTCATGTACTATGTCCATCCTTTTGTTTTGTCTGAACCCATTTTGTTTTTTCTCATTTGGTTTTATTCTCTTCAAAATAAAAATTTTAAAAAGACAAAGTGAAGTGAAGTGTCATAGATATGAGCTAATAATCACATAATTTTTCTTATATAAGAAACCCAAATACAAATAAGAGCACAATTAGAAAATAAGAAACAGAAAGATAGATCTTTTGAAATTTGAAAATGAGGTGGACACAACAGTTAGAAGGAGAGGGAAAGGAGGGGAGGGAAAGGGAGGAATGAGATTTAAAAAGTGTTAAAACATGTTATGTCCACATTCCAGTTTTCTATTATGAATGTAATAGAAATGTCAGATGTAATAGAATGTAATAGAATGTCATTGTTTACTACAAGCTTGTATTAATAAAAATAAAAAGTCAAAATCTAAGAAAAACTAAAATTGAAAGCATAGGCCTACATAAAAATTCACATATAAATGTTCATAGGTAAATTGTCCGTAGTAGGTAAAAGTGTAAACAATTCAAATATCCATGAAGTAATGAGTGAATAAATATAAAATATAGAAGCAGCCAGCTCACCGCTCTGGTACGTGGCTGTAGCCTGGAAAGCTGCAGCTGCCACAGGGCAAGAACCATCAACATCTCCTGAGATCCACACCATGTTAGAACATAGGGCACTGGAAAAGCAAGCAGCCAGCTCACTGTTCTGATAAGTGGCTGTGGTCTGGCAAGCCATGGCTGCCCAAGGATGAGAATCATCAGAGTCTCCTGAGATCTACTCCATGTTGGAACTTAGGGTGCTGGGAAACCAAGCAACCAGCTCACCTCCCTGGTAAGGGCTGTGAGCCTACTGGCACACAGGCTAAGAATCAAACATCCATCCTCACCCCCCCACCTCCATTAGCAAGTGGGAACCAGAGAGCATCTTTTGCAAGTTTGACTATATGCAATATAGCAAATAAGGGGGATTTTCTTCTACTATCTCTTTGAAGGCAAATATTTTTATCAGTGTTTTTCTCTGTTCTGATTAATGGTATTGCTCTATTTAATATTCTGTTTTGATAAATTCTATAACGTTCTGTGTTTCCTTTTATTTCACTATGCCTAATTGAAAGAACAACTATTGTGAAGAAAATGAGATATACTATTGTACCCTTTACTGTTATCCTGGTAACCTGCTGTGAAGTTCTGTACCAATTTCACTACACTGTCTCAACTGGCTTTTTTTCATCTTGCTCTATTGCATTTTACTTCCTTCAAAATAAAAAATATTAATATATATATATATATATCTCCATACACCAGTTATCACTTGGCAATTTTTATGCCTTGTGTCTAGACATCCCCCCCAAAGCCTCATAAACTCATAAGTGGGAGTTTTAGGAGGTGGCTGGATCTAAAGTGTTTGATGCTGGGATTAAATTGTGTGATACAGGGATTAAGGGGCCATGATTACTATATTAGTCCACTGATTTGTTTAATATACCTCTGGGTGTAAATAATGAGAAGGCCCATCCTGGGTGTAAGTGGCAACACCCAATAGGAGAGTAAAATGGAGAGGATAGAAGACCACTGTTTCTTTGCTACTGCTGCTGCTGCTGCTGCTGCCACTGCCGCTGCCTTCTTCTTGACATGCCATGGACTGTTTCTACTCTGCAATACCCTTCTGCCATATGTAGCCAGCTGACTATGGACCAAAATCTCTACAAACTGTGAGCTAAAATAAACCTTTCCTTCTTTAAGTTTGGGTGTTGGATATTTTGGCTCAGCAATGAGAAAAGTAACTAAAACAGTAATGAAAAAGATGGAAGAATAGCTACATTCTCCAACATTGATGAATTCTGACAATATGATACAGCCTGACCCTGGCCAACTTCCAGCACACAGGATGGAAAACAAGAAGAGCCAATTCTTCCCTTCCCTGCCATAAGCAACCAGCTGATCTGGAGAAACACAAGCTGTGGTGACAGCTATTGATGCAATTTGATGCTTGTGTTTTGGAGTTTCACTGATCTTGCAGGTCTAGCACCAGTGGCTTGAACATCTTTTCAGAGGATAGTTATATGCAGTGTGGCATCTATGGGGAATCTCCTTCTGAGGGTTGCAGCCATTGTTAATTCCCTATTGTATTATTTTGGAGACCTGTATCATTTTCATTGCTTTGGTGGTTTGAGATTTGTTCTCTTTCATTTGATTTTGTTATATCCAATGAGAAGAGCAGGTAATTCAAAGATAACAAGGTATATTATGGTAGACATTTTGGATTTACTATTGTCTTGTTTTGAAGCCCTTTATTGCATTCATTGTTTCATTATTGTTGGTTCTATTCTCTTCTGTTCTGTTTTATTTTCACTATGTCTGAGGTTATCTGCAGCTATTTTGAGGACAACAAGAAGCATCATGGTAACTATTGTTGATTTTGTATTATTTTTAGGTCTATGTCACTTGTACTGGTTTGTTTTGGTTGGTTTTATTCTGTTTTATTTTCCTTGATTTTATCCTCTTTATAATAAAAAATATATATTACACATTGAATGACTATTTAAGAAGAGACAATTTCATAGCAAGATAATGGAGTGGTTGTGAAGGTTAGGGAAGGAAAGAATTAAAAGTGACTGCTAAGGAATACTAACTTACATTTTTTATTTCTATTTAAAGAGAAAAAAAGCAGAACAGAAACAAGGGTAGAAATAATACATAATTTTTTATTTTATTTAAAGAGAAAAAAAGCAAAACAGAAAAAAAGTGTAGCAACAATACAGAATTCCAAAGGAAAAAAAGAAAAAAAAACACTAATAAATCACTACTTGATAAACTACATACTGTCATCTTGGAAATAGCTGTCCAAGTTACAGAATTAAAGTATACAAAGTAGACATTCAAATAGTGAGACTATAAACAGTTTTGCTCAATGATCTAACAAAAACTTAGTAATATGGTCATCTATCTTACACACCTAAATATACATGCAGTTATATCCTTTAAAGCACTTTCTTTTCCTCTGTTTTTTACAATAGCAAGTACACATTTTGGGTTTTATTACTCCTACATTTCTTATTACTTTTTACACTAGAGACACAATGTGATATTTATAAATATAAGGATAGTCCCAAGTTGTCTCCATTTACCTATGAAGGCCTCAAGATCATCCTTTTTATAGCTGAGTAATATTCCATTGTGTAAAAATGCAACATCTTTTTCATCCACTCTGCAGTTGATGGGCATCTTGGTTGTTTCCAAGATTTAGTTCTTACAAATTGTGCAGCTATAGACATAGGTGTACATATATCATTGTGACATGACCCTTTCAGTTTTTCTGGAAAAATACTCAGGAGGTGAATTGCTAGGTTGCATGGAACTTCCAATCCTAGTCTTTTGAGAATTCTCCACACTGATTTCCATAGTGGTTACACCAATCTACACTCCCACCAACAGTGAAGCAGTGTTCCATTTTCTCTGAATCCTCATCAACATTTGTTAACAGTTGATTTCTTGATGGCAGCTATTCTTTACAGAGTGAGGTGAAATATCAATGCTGTTTTAATTTGAATTTCTCAAATGACCAGTGATGGTGAGCATTGCTTCATGTATTTATTTGCCATTTGTATATCTTTCTCTGAGAACTGTGTGTTCATCTCAGATGCCCATTTTTGGAGAGGGTCTTTGAATTTGGGGGACTTAATGTTTTTCAATTCTATAAATGTTTTTGATATAAGTCCTTTGTCTGAGGGATTACTGGCTAAAATCCTTTCCCATTCTGTGGGTTTTCTATTCACTGTGTTGGTGATTTCCTTTGAAGTGCAGAAAATTTTCAATAATATGAGATCCTGGTTGTTGATTCTTTGAAGTGTTTCCCGTGCAGTTTGCACTTTGTTCATGAATTCTCTGCCTACCCCTACGTCTCCAAGACTTGTACCTATCTTGACTTCCAGTAGATTTAGTGTTTCTGTTTTAATATTTAGGTCTTTGATCCATTTAGACTTTAGTTTGTGCCTGGCGATAGGCATGGATCTAGTTTCAGTCTTCAGCATTTGAAGAGCCAATTTTTCCAACACCATTTATTAAAGAGGCTATCCTTCTTCCAGTGAACATGTTCATTAGTGAGATTATAGTACATTAGTGAGATTGGCCTAGGCCAATCTCACTAATGTACTATAAAAAGAGTACTTTTTAGTACTATAAAAGTATTCTTTTTATGTTGTATATCTGGGATCTTAATTATTATATGTCTGGGTGTAGATTTATGTTGATTGTGACTGGTTAACATTCTATATGCTTCACTTATCTGAATATCATATTTTTTCTCTGGTTTTGCTATGAGAGTAATACTTGCCTCCAGGAATGATTTAGGGAGGATTGCTTTCTTCTCAATTTCACTAAAGAGTTTAAGGAGTATTGGCATCAAATCTTCTCTAATTTTTTGTAGAATTCAGCTGTGAATCCATTAGGACCTGGACTTTTCTTTGTTGGTAAGTTTTTAATTACATTTTCAATTTCAATTGTTGATATTGGGTTATTCAAAATTGCTATATCTTCTTGTTGAGCTTTGGTAGTTCATATATTTCTAGAAATCTGTGCATTTCTCCTGTGTTTTCCATCCTATGTGAGTAGAGGTTTTCAAACTAGGTATTCATGATCCTTTGAATTTCCATTGAATTTGTAGAAATTTCCCCCTCTTCAGTCCCTACTGCATGAATTTGGGTTTTTCTTTCTTTTTCTTTATAAGGTTAGCTAGAGGTTTGTCAATTTTGTTTATTCTCTGAAAAAAACAGCTTTTTGATTCATTAGTTCTTTGTATTGTTTTTTTCAGTTTCAATTGCATTGATTTCTTCTCTAATCTTTACAATTTCCTCTTTTCTATGAGCTTTGGGTTTAACTTGCTCTTCTTTTTCTAGAAGCTTGAAATGAAGCATTAGGTTGTTTATTTGTGTTCATTCTGGTTTTTTTGATATGACAATTTATTGCTATATATTTCCCTCTCAAAACTGCTTTTATTGCATCCCACAGATTACAGTATGTTGTTTCCACATTTTCATTGAATTGTAGGTATTATTTTATTTCTTTAATTTCATCTGTATCTCACTGGTTGTTCAGAAGGCTGTTATTTAAGTTCCATGTCTTTATGCAGGTTTTGCAATTTCTTTTGCCATAAATTTCAAATTTCAGTGCACTATGCTCAGATTTTTGCATGGGATAATTTCAATCCCTTTGCATTTACTTATTAAGAATGTTTTATGGGGTAATATATGGTCTATTTTGTAGAATGTCTGATGTGCAGCTGAGAAGAATGTGTATTCTGATGTGGTCAGATGGAACACTATAGACAGCTACTAAGTCTATTTGCTCCCAGGTATGATTCATTTCTATTATTTCTTTGCTGACTTTTGGTCTAGTTGATCTATCTCTTTGTGACAATGGACTGTTAAGGTTCCCTGTTATAATTGTGTTCTTGGTTTTCATTTCCATTAGTATTTGTCTTATATAGTTGGGTGCTCCTGTATTTGGTGCATATATATTTATAATTGTTAGTTCTTCCTCTTGATTTTTTTCCACTAATGAGTATGGTGCTTTTCACCCTTATTTAATTGTTTGTCCTGCCTGGTGTCTCTTTCTGTTATTGTTCTGGAGATCATGGTCATTTTTATCTCTATCTAGTATGTCTTTCAATACTCTTTCTAGGATTGGTGTTGTGGACATGAATTTTTTCAGTTGTTCTCTATCATGGAAGTATCTTGTCTCTCCACTAAATTTGAATGAAAGTTTTGCTGGGTACATTAATCTGGGTTGAAATTTGTTTTCTTTCATGGCTTGAAATACCTCACTTCAAGCTCATCTTAACTTGAAGGTTTGTGCTGAAAAGTCTGCTGTGAGTCTAATGGGTTTTCCTTGATAGGTGAGTCATGCCTTTTCTCTAACAGCTTTTAGTACTCTTTTTATGTTGTATATCTGGGATCTTAATTATTATATGTCTGGGTGTAGATTTATGTTGATTGTGACTGTTTAACATTCTATATGTTTCACTTATCTGAATATCATATTTTTTCCCAAGTTTGGGAAATGTTCTACTATTACTTCTGTGAATTGTTTAGTTATGTCATTTACATTGACTCTTGCATCTTCACTGATACCTATTAGTCTTATATTGCTTCTCTTGACATCATGTTAAAGCTGCTGGATTGCCACTTCATGCTGCTTTGTTATTTTTAAAAGTTCTATCCTTTCAGGATCACTAATTGCAATCCTGTTCTCAAGGTCCAAAATTCTATTCTCAGCTTCATTTAAACTGTTTGGCTAGTTTTCAATTGAATTTTTTCTTTCTTGGATGCCTCTTTGAGTTGTTTCATGAATTCTGCTTGTTTTCTATATTGTTCATTCAAGGTTTCAACCAGTTTCCCATGCTCCTGTACTTTTTTATCTATTTCTTCTCTAGCTGCACTGAGCAACTCCTTTACTAAGGTTGCTATTTCTCTCTTTACATGAGAGATTACTTCTAGTTTGATTTCCTCTATAGCCTCATTGGAGTTGTTTTTTTATTTCACTTGCAATCTTTTCAGAGATTTCTGGTGTGTTACTTTTGAAGTCCTCCACTTCAATGTCTCCTGTACTTGCTCCTGATAAACTAGATGTTTGAGATTTCATTTTGCTTTTTCATTTTGCCATTTTCCCCTTTGGGGTTAATATTTGATCCTTCAATCCCACTAGTGTCAACTGTTGATAGTGTGTATCTTAGGGTCCTACTGTAAGGTTGTTTGTCCACTTGCTGAGTCCACAATGAAGATATGGACCATTCTCCTGAATTCCCCCTGCAGGGCCTGTTGTGTGATCCCTATATTCTTTTTAGGCTCACAAGCCTATTGTGAGTATTGATGGAAATCAACCCTTAGTTCCTGCTGTTATCATGTCTTCAAGTTATTGAAAGTCACCAGATCTCCCTGTTTATAGTGTTTGTCTCAGGTGGGACCCTACTGTGTCTCTGGATGCCTCATAGGCCCTTTTAATCTTCTCCAGGTTAGGGGAGGCCTTGCTGGTACCCTCCTCAACCTACCTGATGTTCTCTGTGTGAAGGAAGGACCCACCCACCCTCTTGCCAAACTCACCAGTTACCAAATTTTGGAGGGGACTTCACTATTGCTCCCACTGAAGGTGGAAAATTCTATTCCTATTTTAGGGGTAAACTCACCTCACTGATGGAAGCCTGTTGAGTTCTTCTGTTTGGGTAAGGGGTTATTGACTCTCCCTTCAATACAACATGGTTAATCCACTACAGTCCAAGGTGCTGGGGGAAGGTTCAGAAGCTGAAGATCAATAGCAATACTAGGTCCAGAAGGTGGGGGGTCCCCAATGGCAGCAGTGGGACTGCAGGGGTGTGTGCCACTGGCTGGAGTTCTTGGATCCCATGAGGTTGTCTGCTGGGATGGCAGGGATTAAGGGAGGGGCCTGTGTCTGGCCCAACCCCACATGCACCACTGACTGGAGTTCCTCTAACTTGCTTTTTTAGTACAATGAAAATGCGCCAAACCTCAGTAATTGCATTTGTTATACAAGCTTACAAACATACTAAAAGCCACTGAATTACATATGTTAAATGAACAGATTTCATGGTACCAAAATTTACTTCAATAAATCTCTTTTAAACATGATAAAAATACAACCAGGCAAGAAAGCTTCTTATTCACCTCCCTACAATTAAAAATGGAGAGGGGGACAATGATTTCTACCCTTGGATTGAAGGTTCTCTCAGCTAGGGTGATTTGGTCCTCATGTGATATTTAGCAATGTCTAAAGGCAATTGATGTCACTATCAGGGGGACAGGCTACTGCCTGGCATCTAGTGGACACAGGTCAGGCCTGCTGCTAAACAACCTCTACAGCAAAGGGTTTCCTGGCCTAATGTCAACAGGCTGAGGTTGAAATTTTCTACCTTAGATGAAGCTCCACCAGCAAAGAGCACAGTGCATGATACCTCCTACATATCAACCACAGAGGTCCTTTGATACAATGGCATCCTCTGTGTTGAGGGTAGTTATTTGATCTACAGTATCATAGAAAACTCTTTATCATCTGGGTGTTGTTTCACACACCTGTAATTGCAGCACTTGGAAGGCTGAGGCAGGAGGATGGCTGCGAGTTCAAGGCCAGCTTGAATTGCAGCCTGAATTGTCTCAAACAGATGAAAAAGAAAGCTCACTATCAAGGCAATGGTAAGGCTCTACCCATAATCATTTTTCTAGGCATGTACTTGAGAGAAACTTCTGTTGGGTCTTATTTCCAACAATTGTTATACTTCCTTGCATAATCAGTCTCTGTTTTATCTCATAGAGCTTTAGGCAATTTTCAGGTTCATTTGAATTTGTTTTATATCTTTACCTTTCTTTTTTAATTGATTCTCATTCTTTCTTCCCCTATTTGGTACTACAAATATTTGCTTTACTATGGTATTTTATATTATGATAAGCTTTTTTTCTGTCTTCATTTTTTTATTTTAAAGGGAATAAAACAAAACAAAACAGGTCAGAGCAAAACAATGCAAAAACACAGGATTTTAGAACAATACAACAGGAAATCAACAGTGGCTACCATAATGTCTCTTCTTCAAAATAGCTGTCCACACCTTCATATGTATTGAAATCAAATAATTGAAAATAGACTAAAACCAATCAAAACAAAGAATAAAATCATTATTGTACTTCAAAACAAAATGATAGGAAACCATTAGTGGCTACCATGATGTCTCATTTTTTTCAATGTAATTGTTCATAGCATTGGACACATACTAAAATCAATTCTTGCAAACTTTTTGGGTAAATATCTATGTGTATATAAACCAATCATATACATCTATCCTTTCAGTATTTAAGGTAAAAACAAAGCAAAGTGTAAAAAAAACAAAGAAACAAGAATCAAATAAATAACTATAAAGGTCCAAAGCAATAACAATATAGGCTTCTTAAACAATGTGGTAGGAGCATAACAAATTTTATTATTTTGCATAGTTACCTTCAAAAATCTAACACCAATTACTAAATATAGTCATGAAAAAAGGATACAATCCTAAAGATGTTATCTGTTTTGTTCCAAGAATTAATAGAATTAGTAGTACAATCATCTTAGTAATCTTAACTATATATATGAATTTATATCTTATTTCACTTCTCTTCCTTCCTCTTTTTCCCTGAGTTATTTTTTCATCTTTGGGCAGTTTCTTACCCTTTCACAATATTTATTGAAGATTTTGTACTAGATTTGAGGGCACAGACATTAATCCTGAAAATAACAGGATATAGTATGGTAATCATCCTTAATTTCCTATTAACTTAATCTAAAGCTCTGTAAAACCTACACTGTTTTACCATGACTGATCGTAATTGAATCTGGTTTGTTGGATCACTGTTTTGTATTTATAGATTTTATTCAAAGCTGTTATGATTGATAGTATCAAGTCTGAGAGTATAGGCAACTGCACTTAAGGTGACAAGATCCACTAGAATATCCACAATTATTTGATTATTACCTGCCTTTGAAGTTTTATACTGTCTACAATGTTTTATTTTTACTAATATTGTTATTTACTGCTATACTCAATTATACTGCTATGTTCAATTATGCATGATGATGTGGACATTCTATTGAAGATGATGGGAAACAACACAGTAATCATTGTTGATCACCTTGTACTGTGGTTTTATACGACTTTTTGGTTTCATGTTTTTATAGGAATTTGTTTTGTTGTGTCTTGCTAAGTTTTGTTTTTCCCTCTAATACAGAAAGGATAGAAATACATGTAGAGATTCATGCATGCATAGCTGTTTACACTCTCACTGTTTGAATATCTATTTTGTATGCTTTAGTTTTGTAACTTGAACAACTATTTCTAAGAGAACAATATGTAATTTATTAACTAGTGATTTCTTATTGTTTATCTTTTTTTGAATTCTATATTATCTCTACCCTTTACATGCTTTTGTTTCTCTTTAAATAAAAAAAATAAAGAAATTCAAGGAAGACTTAATGCCAACATTCTGCAAACACTTCAATGAAACTGAAAGGGAAGCAATTCTCCCTAACTCATTCCTGGAAGTAAGTATCACCCCATTACTAAAACCAGAGAAACACCCAACAAAAAAGAGAACTACAAGCCAATCTCCCTAATGAGCATAGATCCAAAAATCCTCAATAAAATACTGGCAAACAGAATGCAGCAAGTTATCAAGAAGATCATACACCATGACCAATAGGGATTCATCCCAGGAATGCAGGGGTGATTCAACATACACAAATCAATAAATGTAAGACATCATATCAACAGACTCAAAGGTAAGAATCATGTGATCTCAATAATGCAGAAAAAGCTTTTGATAAAGTCCAACATTCACTCATGATAAGAATCCTATGGAAAATTGGAATTGGTGGTCTTTACCTCAATCTGATAAAAATCCATCTATGACCAACCAACAGCCAGCATCATGTTAAATGCTCAAAAACTGAAAGCTTTCACTGTAAAATCAGGAACAAGACAAGAATGTTCACTATCACCACTCCTATTCAATATAGTGCTGGAAATATTAGCCAGAACAATTAAAAGAGAGAGAGAGAAATAAAGGGAATAAGGAAAAAGAAAGGAAGAAGTTAAATTATCATTATTTGCAGATGACATGATACTCTATATAGAACAACCTCAGAACTACAGGAATTGAAAGACTTCTGGATGTAATAACCAAATTCAGTTCACAATAGCATCCAAAAAATGCAATACTTAGGAATTAATCTAGTAAAGGAAGTAAAAGACCTATTCAGTGAAAATTATGGCACTCTGAAAAAAGAAATCAAAGAGTCTTAGAAAATGGACATTCCTTGTTCAGCATAGGAAGAACAGAGAGGAAAAATAACAAGCCAACAGCAGAAAGATAACATGACAAAAATGAACCAATGTATATCAATTAAAACCTTTAATGTAAATGGCCTCAATTCACTGATTGAAAGAAACAGACTGGCAGGATGGATCAAGAAACAGCATCCAACCATAAGCTGTATACAAGAAACCCATATAATCCAAAGGAAATTCATAGACTGAAAGTCAAAGGATAGAAAACAATATTCATACAACAGAAACCTCCCAAAAAAGCAGGGGTAGCTACTCTGTTTTCAGACAATGTGAACTTCAAACCAAGAATGATCAAAAGAGATAAAGGAGGTCACTAAATACTGGTTAAGGGAAAACTTCAAGAGGAAGAGATAACAATCCTAAATATATATGCACCAAATATGGGAGCACCCAGCTATATAAAACAAATATTAATAGAAATGAAAAATCAAATAAGCAATAATACAACTATAATGGGAGACTTTAACAACCCATTGACACAAAGAGACAGATTGAGGAGATACCTAGAATAGCAAAGGCAAATCTGGGTGACAAAGGCAAGGTAGGAGGCATCACAATCCCTGACTTGAAGTTATACTACAAAGCTACTGTGATAAAATCATCATGGTACTGGAATACAAACAGACCTGAAGATCAATGGAATAGATTAGAAGGTACAACAACAACTACAAACACACTCAGCCACCTTATCTTTGACAAAGTGGCCAAACACATTCCCTGGGAGAAAGATAGCCTCTTTAACAAGTGGTGATGGAAAAACTGTCTTTCTATATGCTGAAAACTAAAACTAGATCCATATCTCTCACCATGCACTAAAGTCAAAATGGATCAAAGATCTAAATATTAACACAGAAACACTAAATACACTGGAAGACAAAGTAGATGGAAATCTTGAAGACATAGAGGTCAGCAGAGAATTCATGAACAAGAATCAAACCACATGGGAAATACTTGCCCAAATCAATGACTTGGATCTCATCTTATTAAAAAGTTTTTGCATGTCAAAAGAAATCTCCAACAGAGTGAAAAGAAAATCTACAAATTGGGAAAAAAATCTTAGTCAACTGTCCCTCAGATAAAGGACTTCTATCTAGAACATATAAAGAATTTTTAAAAATCAGGTCCCCAGAGGGAGCCAAGGCTTCACGAGGGAGTCAAGGCCATACAAGGGGAGTACCAGCACTCAGGCACTGGCCTGGGAAGAGTTTAAGACCATCATTCCCACACCACTCCCTAAAACACTGGACTAGGCTCAGGAGGTCCTGAAGGGCTGACTGGGCCATGCTCAGTGAACTTCATTCAGTTCCAGGAGCCAAGGGTGCAGGAGGTGATTTCCAACATGCCCATGGGGAGCTCTGGAACATTGCTTGAAACACAGAAATATGGGAAAATGACAAGACAAAAGACCAAAATGCAACCTCAAACCTCTAGCCAATCCCGAGAAAGCCTAGGAGCCATGTACATAGAAGAAAATATAAGCCATACATCTGAAACATCTGAAATTATATCAACTGAAATAAAGAACCAACTCTGGGAAGCTATAAAGGAACTCAAATCAGAAATAAACTCCCAAGTAAAAGAAGAAATGATAAAATTAGTGAAAGAAATAGTGAACACACCTAAAGAAGACACAGTTTTAAAATTAGAGGAACAAAGCAAAAAGATAGAATTCCTGAGTGAATAGTATAAACACAAACAGAATACATGAAGCAGATTCAGAGAGATATACAGGAAATCAAAAATTCTATTGAAAGTTGCCAAAACCACCTCAAGGAAAGTGAAGTTGGAATTGCAGACCTCAAAGATAAGACTGCAGCTAGTGAATAGGAAAGGAAAGATCTTTTAAAAATAACAAGGAATCAGGAAATAACAATTGAACACTTGAAAGATGATGCAAAGAAAAACAATATAAGATTGATAGGGATAGTTGAAAAAGAATGGAACAACACAAATGATATCAAGAGGCTATTTACAGAATAGCTGAAAATTTCCCAAACATGAGAATGGAAACTGACATATGGATTAATGAAGCATATAGAACTACAAATAGCCACAAACAAAACAAAACTACACCCACACATATAATATAGTAATCACTATCCCAGAAATCCAACATAAGAATGGAATATTAAAGACAGATCACCTATAAAGGAAAACCTACCAGAATAACAGCAGACCTCTCAACACAAACAATGAAATAATGAAGAGCATGGAGTAAAGTATCTCAGATTCTAAAGGAAAATGACTTCCAACCCAGACTGATGTACCCTGCAAAACTGTCCATCAAAATGGATGGAGAAATAAAACACTTTCAAGACAAAAACAGCTGAAGAACTTCATGATCACCAAATCAACCCTGAAAAGAATACTGAAAGACGTTCTAGATACACAAAGGAAAAAACCATTAAGCAAGGCAGAAAATTAAACAGAATGGAAAGTTAAAGATACAACAGGAGAAAGATAACATGTCAACAATAAAACAGAGATCACCAGGGCAGACCCAGACAGGTTTGGGACTATCTATCCCAGTGGTTGGGTGCCTGCCCAGCCCCAATGGCTCATTGGACTGGGTTCCAGAGGTTTCAAGGGTTTGAGTGGACTGCACCTAGTGACCTTCATTCAACAAGGGGAACCAGACCTGCCAAAGGGGGAGCCTTGCCAGCACCACATGCCATGAGGTGAGTAGCAGCTTACCAGGGCAGACCCAGAAGAGTTTGAGACCCTCGATCCCAGATCCCAGAGGCTGAGTGCCTGCCCAGCCCCCTTGGGTGATTGGACTGGGTTCCAGAGTTCTGCAGGCTTGAGTGGACTGCGCTGAGTGACCTTCATTCAACCAGGGGAGCCAAGCCTGCCGAAGGGGGGAGCCAAACTGGCACTGTGCCATGATGTGAGCAGCAGCTCAGCAGGGCAGGTCCAGAAAAGTTTGGGACCATCGATTCTGGAGGCTGGGTGCCTGTCCAACCCCCTTGGGTCATTGGACTACGCTCCAGAGATTCCACAGGCTTGAGTGGACTGTGCCCAGCGACCTTCATTCAACCAGGAGAGCCAAGCCTGCCGAAGGGGTAGCCAAACTGGTGCTGCACAATGAAGGAAAGCTTTGGAAAATTGCTGGAAACATGGAAATACAGGAAAATGACAAAATGAAAGGCTAAAATGCAACCTCAAACCTCCAGCCCATCCCAAGAAATAGGAGCCATGTACATAGAAGAAAATACTACACATACACCTGAAATGCATGAAATGATATCAAGTGAAATAAAGAAGCAAGTACAGGAAGCTATGAGGGAACTCAAATCAAAAATATTCTCCCAGGTAAAAGAAGAAATGATAAAATTAGTGAAACAAATACTGAATGCATCCAACAATGACACAGCTTAACAATTAGAGGAACAAAGCAAAATAATAGAATCCCTGAATGAACAGTTTAAGAGACAAACAGAATGCATTAAGTAGATTCAAAGAGATACACAGGAAATCAAAAACTCTAGTGAAAATTGCAAAAACCACCTCAATGAAAGTGAAGATAGAATCTCAGACCTTGAAGATAAGATTACAGCTAGTGAACAGGAAAGGAAAGATCTTCTAACAATAACAAGAAATCAGGAAATAACAATTGAACAGCTGCAAGATGATGCAAAGAAAAACAATAGAAGATTAATAGGGATAAAAGAAAAAGAAGGGGAAAACACAAATGATATCAAGAGGCTATTTACAGAAGTAATAGCTGAAAACTTCCCAAACATGACTATGGAAACTGACATACAGGTTAGTGAAGCATATAGAACTCCAAATAGCCATAACCAAAACAAAACTACAACCAGACATACAATAATCACCATCCTAGAAATCCAACATAAGAACAGAATACTAAAAGCTGTTAGAGAGAAAAGACAGGTCACCTATAAAGGAAAACCTATGAGAATCACAGCAGACTTCTCAATACAAATAATGAAGTCAAGAAGAGCACAGAGTGAAGTTTTTCAGATCCTTAAAGAAAACGACTTCCAACTGAAACTGATGTACCCTGCAAAACTGTCCTTCAAAATGGATGGAGAAATAAGATACTTCCATGACAAAGAACAGCTGAAGAACTTCATGATCACCAAGCCAAACCTACAAAGAATACTGAAAGACATTCTAGATACACATAGGAAAAAAACCACTAAGCAAGACAGACAATTAAACAGAATGGAAAGCTAAGATAC